>JBAMCP010000683.1:0-32802 GCA_037075105.1 Lissocephala sabroskyi | reverse complement strand
TTTCCAGGGATTTTGTTTTGCGCATGAAAAGAAGACTACAGAGATCGAAGTACTTATCACAAGCCTTATAGACAGGGGGATGGTAGGAGGGAGGAAGATAATGATGGTAAAAATAAATAATAGTACTAGAAAGGTGGAAAAAGGGAGAGGAGAGGAAAGAAAGTTACAAATTATGGAAGATACCAGATTATATGGGAAAAAACTCTGACAGAGGTTGAGGAAAACTCCAAGCAGTTGAAGGCTTTAATTTAATTAATATAAATTTATTTATTAATACATATATGTTATATATAATATATTTAATTAATATATGAGATGCTGAGAAAAAAATGAAGGGATCAAACCGATGACAACATAAGAACTGACCATTGGTCAGCTTCCGATCGGGGGTGAAAACGATAAATTTGATGTTGTGGTAAAGAAGATAAGGGCGAGAGACGCGTTTTTCAAATCTTTGGGTGATCTAGCAAGGCGAATGTAAATAGATTAAAGCAATTCTTCAATTGCTTAAATAGCATTTATGCTTTTAAGGGCGATTTTAAATGAATGTAATGGGCCCAAAATATCTGAGGAATCGGAGACATTTCTTAAGATATTTGAGTTTTGTTGAGTTAATATTCTACACGTATAGTAAGAAGGGGAGTTGCAATAAACTCTTAAGATCTTATAACTTTGCAGAGTTAGCCTTGGAAATCCTAGATTATGGGAAGGTTAGAGGGAAATTAAGTTGGTAGATTATTAGATCTTTCTAGGAACTAATTTTCAAATCTAGAGAATTATATGATTTTTGTCTTACATTGAGAAACTGCTTCCTAAAGTTTCCCTTAACTTTGACTAGCTGATGACCGATTGACTGCTCTCTGAATGGATCGCATTCGCTTTCATGAGTGCGGAAAGATTTATAAAGATGCCAGATTTTATTGCATACTTTGCGGCGTCGCCGAAGCTTTTTTTGGGTGGAATTTTCAAGTGCATTCATCAGCATCGTCCGGCTTATAGCTGAAGTGGGCACATATAATTTCCGTCAACTTCTATTTATCAATCAAATTTTAATAATTCCATAAAATGTCCGATTCTGTATTTGCACTTCAATTTAGCCGTGCAAATCTTGTTGGAAACTCCAACAATCCTGCCCTGAAATTCGTGCGGGCTGTGGGCACTCGATTCCGCTTGACTGGCTACGAGTTTTGGTTGCAGCCTCATCGATATCAAATAATCAGAGCGAAAACAAAGAGGGTAGTGTTCGCAATCGTGCAATGGTGACCGTGGGTCGTAGAGTTTCTTGAGGCTTCTTCGGGCGGCGGCATTGTGCTCTCTAATTGACCATATGTGCCGTTTTGTGTGTTGTTGTCGTCATCGAGTTTTATTATGAAATTTAAATCGAATTTGTATGGAAATTAAAGACGATGAACGGGGATTTCATTATGGAAAAGCTTCGCTGACTTCGCTGGCTTGTTCGCATTGTGTGCGTGTTTATTTTTGTTTTTGTGCAAATTGATTAGTGGGTCGAACTTTTTGGGGTTGCATTGGGTTGGTCGGTCCGCCGACTTAAGGCTCGCAGGACCGCCCTGAATTCGATTCGGGTTTACTTGTTGTTGTGCAAAATGCTGTAAAATGATTTGCTTGAGAAATTCGCATACGCACAGAACTCCAACTTTCAAGGCGGCCAAATGATTTTATATAAAACGTTTTGCCGGAACTTATCATTCTCGTGGGATCTTAGACTTCAACGTGTGCGTGTGTGTGTGCATGTCCCCGGCCCTTTAAATATTCCTTCCCATCGAAATCACTTGCTGCTCATTAGCGTCAGTTTGTGGGGCAATCTGGCCAAGTGCCAGATTATTCGAGCCCATTAATTACCCATCGCCGCATCTGCTGCACTTTCAGAAGCCAACCCGAGTGTTGTTCTCGGCGACCGCGAATAGTTTCATTCATGAAGATCGAGCTCTAATTAAACGCATGTCCAATTGACCAAACGTGTTGACTAATTGTCTTTGGCTGCAATTGGGCGTTGCACATTTGTCGGCTTTTCGGGCTTTTCCTTTCTTCATGATAAATGAACTTCCCTCTGTAGAGAAATTATAATCGTTAGATTCTTTTTCAGTATTCAAATCTGGTGAGTATCCAAGGCGCTTCGAGGTTTCGGATTTCGGATTTCTCCACAAACAAAACGTATAAACAAATGCTGTCTGCCTGAATTGTTGGAATGTTGGCTCTTATAAATAGCATACGCCAATACAATTGGTTCGGCTTCTGGGATACACACGCACACTAAAGACACTCTTCCCACCCACACCAGCCAAACAGCAAGAGTTGTGATAGAAATGCTGAAATTATTTTTGGCAAGAGCTTTCGGTTCGTTAGGGTGAATTGAGATTTAGAAATTTGAAACGATTTGCCTGGAAGGCTTTGAGCTTTCGGTTGACCTTAAAATAGACACAGATCACCCACACCAACCGCAACCCGCGGCCTCCCATCTCGACCAGACGAACGAGCGTTGAAGATCAAAGAAAATGATCCCAACCACATGGATGGGGAGAGAGGATATACAGGAGGGGGTGGGGGAGAGCTAGGGAACCCGCCAAGAACCGCAAATTAAATCTAAAAAATCGCTTTTATTTATAAATAATTATAAATTGTTTTAATTAATATTACAAAATCATGAGATTATTTTATATTTCGTAGCAATAGACCCCATCGTTCTATTTTGGATGTTCTATACAAAATTAGTGAATGTTGTTCTTCCATTATAAAATAATCAGATGGTCAACATAATTGAAAACAAATTCAAACAAATTAATGGGGGTCGTTTTCATTCATAGTTCAGTCAGTAAAAAAATAAGAATTTCGGAACCAAAGGTGACATTTTGGCGTTTTGACATTCAATAACATAAAAGAAAGGGCATCTGGGATGTTGGCGATGCTCTTCTTTTTGTTCTCGCGGGTGTTGTTGTTGTTGTTGGAACACGCATACAAATATAACCAACAAGAGCCGCCAGAAATAGCAGCAGATATCGGAGTCTATTATGTAAGCGGTGGGGTTGTGGTGGGGGTGCAAGGGGTAACTGCTTAGAAGCACTTGCGGTGGACAATGCCGGGGCCGGACTCGTCGTATTCCTCCTTGGAGATCCACATCTGCTGGAAGGTGGAGAGGGAAGCCAAGATGGAGCCACCGATCCAGACGGAGTATTTGCGTTCTGGGGGAGCGATGATCTTGATCTTGATGGTGGATGGGGCCAGAGAGGTGATTTCCTTCTGCATACGATCGGCAATACCGGGGTACATGGTGGTGCCACCAGACATGACAATGTTGGCATACAGATCCTTACGGATATCGACGTCGCACTTCATGATCGAGTTGTAGACGGTCTCATGGATGCCAGAGGATTCCATACCCAAGAAGGAAGGCTGGAACAGGGACTCGGGGCAACGGAAACGCTCGTTACCGATGGTGATGACCTGACCGTCGGGAAGTTCATAAGACTTCTCCAGGGAGGTGGAGGCGGCAGCGGTGGCCATCTCCTGCTCGAAGTCCAGAGCAACATAGCACAACTTCTCCTTGATGTCACGAACGATTTCACGCTCAGCGGTGGTGGTGAAAGAGTAGCCACGCTCGGTCAAGATCTTCATCAGGTAGTCGGTCAAATCGCGACCAGCCAAGTCCAAACGGAGGATGGCATGGGGCAAGGCATAACCTTCATAGATGGGGACGGTGTGGGAGACACCATCACCGGAATCCAGAACGATACCGGTGGTACGGCCGGAGGCGTACAGGGAGAGCACAGCCTGGATGGCAACATACATGGCTGGCGAGTTGAAGGTCTCAAACATGATCTGGGTCATCTTCTCGCGGTTAGCCTTGGGGTTCAGGGGGGCTTCAGTCAACAGGACTGGGTGCTCCTCAGGGGCCACACGCAGTTCATTGTAGAAGGTGTGGTGCCAGATCTTCTCCATATCATCCCAGTTGGTGATGATACCGTGCTCAATGGGGTACTTCAGGGTGAGGATACCTCTCTTGGATTGGGCTTCATCACCGACATACGAGTCCTTCTGGCCCATACCGACCATCACACCCTGGTGGCGTGGACGACCGACAATGGAGGGGAAGACGGCACGGGGAGCGTCATCACCGGCGAAACCGGCCTTGCACATGCCGGAGCCTGAAATTCACAAAAATCGAAAGCAGCCATTTAGTCTCGCCGTTCCTCGAAATATAAATAGATCTCTTGCCCTGCTGAATGAATTTGGAGGAATTCTTGTCGCCCTCTGCCTGCTAACCGAACGTAAAATTCGTCGGTCGTGCCCAACCCGAAATTTTGGCAGATTGAGTCATTTGGGGAATCCTAGATGTGCCAGAGACACGGATGATTTTATAGTTTGGATGGCGAATTTTTGTATTTTTGATGGGTGAAATTTTTGATATAGAAGATTTAAATATTCCAGTTGGAAATGGGAAACATTTCCTTTGAGAAATTCTCGTTTGAAATAGGAATTTTAGTTTCACTTTTGATTCACTGCACTTTCTTTATTGAGTGGGTGGACTTTTTGAGGTCCTTGCCGGAAGGCATTTTATCCAAATTCTTGGGCTTTATGTAATCCATTGAGATCTCCAGTGATACGCACCATTATCAACGACCAAAGCAGCAACCTCATCGTCACACATTTTGTCTGAGTTTTTTTAGTTATACGGCACCACGGGGAAAATAGAAATGTAGAATTACGGCAATGTGTACGCTTTGGAACACAACTGACTGACTAAAGTATCGTCGCGTTGGTACTCGGATTTTATACCACCACCGATTTTCTCTGCACGGCCGTCGAGTCCCCCCTACACACACACACGCACACACACACAACCACACGGCGGTGACGGGGCTCTATGCCGCCTCCATCGTCTTCGTCAGTGGGCCTAAAAATAGAATCTCGGGTCCGGCCAGCGCCGAGGGGGCCTTTGGAAGGCAGCCCAGGAGCGACAGAGAGGCCAGCGCAAAACAAAGCAGTTCGGCATGATCGAGCGTGCAGATCAGCACAACACACACACACACACATGGACAGCAACATTGCCGTCTATATCGGTCATGGGCTGCAGTGTTCGGGCTCCGTCCGCCGATCGCCGCTGGCCGTTGGCCGTTGGCCGATCGCCGTGAGAGGCAGCGGCCTGTTCCGAGTCCAAAAGTGCCGTATAAGGCAAGGATGCTGCTCGCTCGCGGTGTGTCTGCTCCAGCGGATGCTCTCTCTCGCGGGCGAGAGTCTGGTTGTGTGTGTGTGTGTGGGGGGAATTTTTTGTGTTGTCTTTTTTTTAGGTCGTGGGAGATTTCGAAAATTAATTTCGTTCGGGTGGCGTTCGGGTTTCTGTATTTGTATGCTCGTTAGAATTTTTTTCTTTTCATAACTTTCGTGTTTTTCTTGTGTCGTAATAAATTCGTTTTCTATTTTCGATATTTCGGCTACACATACAGACACCCAGGCAAACAGAGAGAGCGAGAGACAGAGAGAGAGGGAGCAAGAGGCGGAGATATAGACGGCCGATTTTTGCTATTTTCTTTTCTATAATTTGGATCCGCGTCGGGCGCCAATTGCCCGCGCACGTTTCCTTCCACCTTCAATGAAATTCCACTGACCACCAGCACTTCTATTTTTGGTCATATTATCCCCACACAAAGCTCCACCCAACCCAACTGCATTTGCCCGCCCGATCCCTGCCACGCCCACTTGCAGCAGCATAAATCGCCCTTTGTTTGTTTATCATTTGGTAATTGGCCCGCTGCACTCTCCTGGCGGGGGGTGCGCCTCGGCCACCTCTTTGCAGGGTATCTATCGGGATCGAGCCCGTTTGGAGTTTATTAATAGGTCCATCTAAGTGGGGCATGTTTACGTTTTACGGCAGGCATCTGAAGCTGTTTACGGATCTGCTTGTTTTCTAGATTCCTCAGCTGCCCTGTGCACCAAAGTACATCTCAGGGCAGAGGACATTCGAATGCCCGAAAGTATCATTGAATTTGTATTCATGCGCAAGCCGTGCGTTTGAAGCCGGAAGATTTATGTCGCCAGCGCCAGCCGACGAGGCCAACATCTTTTCCTTTATTATTTTTATGTGCCGAGCACATTTAAGGTCATAAAAGCCTACACATAACATTACACAGTATATATCTCGCACATACACACAGATATATGGAAGGGGGTATCGTTTATGACTAAGATGGCGTCACTCGCTCAGAGTTTCCTCAAATTTCGCAAATGAAATGAGCAAATTATGCGAAATTGGCTGGGTTTGATTTTGGTTTGTTTTCTACGCAAAGTGTTGTCGATAATAATTTATATTCATATTTGGGAAGGTTTTTAACACTTTGCTTGGGAATCTGATATTATATTATTCATAAGTTGGTCTTTGATCAGAAGATGATTTTTTTCCTTGCTAGACAAGCTGAGCTTAAGTAATTCAAAATTTTAGTTAGCTTTTGATCTACTGCAGCTCAAATTTATTCGCATTCGATTCTTAGGATTAAAGAGGCTTGTTCTCCATAAAACCTGTTAAGGTTTTCAGGTCTTTCTATCTTGTTAGTTAATTAGATAAATTTATTCATTCAAAAATTGAAAATATTCCCAATTATCCCATGAACTTTTTTAAGCCACAATTTTCCCTATTTTCCCACAACTATTGCTTCGTTGAAGGCTTATTTATTGTAATCCATAGCCAGTAAACTAGAGTCCCTAAGCCGATGTGAATTTATTGCTTTCAGATCTCGAAAGCAAACGTTGTTTTTTAGGTATCTTTTGATTGCGGCTAATCTTTAATCTATTTCATATACAATCCCGCAATATCCACCCCGAATCAGTACTAAATTAACCGCATCGGCAATCACAGTCCGCGACATAATCGCAATGAAATCCCAACTTGCCCGGAGCGTCAAAATATCCCCGGGCAAGCCAATCAGTCAACCGGAAGGCCAGACCGTCTGGCTAAAGCGAAAGTTTGTCATAAAACGAAATGGCGATTGCAAATAGATTATATAAATGGGTAAATCAAAATTTAATAAAAACCCAGTGAGATGTTCGGTGGGCGTGAGCCGCACCGCGCCAAGGAATTTTAATAATGAGCACGTATCCTGGCAGTCCTGTTGTTTCAGTGCACGTGCCCCAATTGCCAGCACTAAAGGGATTCATTTGTGAATTATCCGAGGTTGGGCGGATCGTGGTCCCCTCCCGTCCACCCGTCCATGGGCCCGGTTCAGTGGGCCTAAACAAACACCGGTCTGGCTGGTTGGCTGGAATCAAGGAAAACAAATTGCAATTGAGCCTGTGTAACGGTGACTGGCTGGGTGACTGGCTGGCGTTGTTGGGTGACAAAGTGGCCACCACATCACAAGGATACGCGTTGCGCATTTGACAGCTCAGCCGGAATGCACACAGCCAACGAGGGTGGGAGCTGGTCCGGCCGGCAAGCCGTTACATGGGCTGTGGCTGCCGGATGAGCCGAGCCCTGGGGGTGTGCGGCCTCTCTGGAGTTTCTCGCATGAATTTGTGGAATTTTTATTAAGTTGCCAATTTGTTGTTTTGCGTCGGAGTTTCCCTCACTTTCCCCTGTTGACAGAGTTCATCAAAGTGCTTGCGAAGCGATGATGGCCAACCGACCCTGGCCTGCCCGGCTGTGCGGGGGCGCAGGGTTGAAATGCCCTTATTTTCTGTGTGAATTAATTTCAAATTAGTTTGCTCATTTCACACGGTGGACTCTTGGCCCCTCTGGCGGCTCACATTTTATTGGATTTTCCTGTTGGCCTGCGCGTATGGGAAGCAAACAAACTACGCTCCTTCCAGTCGTCCCTCTCGAAATGGGCCTAGAATATCAACACCCCCGCAGGCGCGTGTCAAAAAGGGTTAGTCGCGGACAACAACCCTTTTGTCTCGCGTCCTTTGTCCTTAATTGGCCTAATCTGCCAAATGGTCCGCCACAAACAGATTGCATTTAGCGCATTAGGAAAGAAATCTCACCCCACCCCCGCAGCTGACCACTGTCCAGGCAGCTGTTAGGAGTCCGTCGACAGCCAGTTTGGCCATAAAACGCCCACTTGGCAGCCCATTTGATGGCCATGCAGCCGGCGTCACCCCCTCCCAGAATTTCGGCTGCACTTTCAATGCGCTTTGTCGGCCGCAAAGTAAATCAGGTCATCGGCATACACACACAAATACTCTTTCCCCCGGCCAGTGCATTAATTTGTGTTAATGCGGGCGAAGCCAGAGCGAAATGATGCCAGCCGGCTGCCGCCAAGTTAGACGAAACTTTCCAGCAAAAGTCTCTGAAATTGAGTTTTTCGGGGGTTTTATTTTTAAACTTGCTGGATACTTTGCAGATCATCGGTGTACATGGATACATAATTTCTACGGACCCAGCATGATTTAGAATTTTAGGGGTATCAATTTAAGTTTTATGGGGATACATATTTAAGGATCCAATGGCCTCCTAATTAAACGCCCCAGGAGGTTAAAGGGAATTTAATCGACTTTCGAAATAAGTATAAATGTAGTCATCCTGATATTCACGTGCTGGCGCTTCCAAAAGCAGACAAGTGGCTGAATCTATATTATAGATCCTCCACCTTGAACGTATGGCAGCGCCGATAATTTGTTCTCTCGCCAAACTTCTCCTAAACGGCCAACAAATCTACTCTTTCCATATACACAGCATAAAGATCACAGGCAACGGAATATGATAAAGAAACAGTAGCGAAAATATCTAAATTTGTATATAGAAAATATATCCACACATATATGCAAATGTCGATATGTTCTATTGATTTCTATAGATTAGAGTGGTCGAGAAAAAAGAGTCTAAAAAATGCAGATGGAGCAATCTTTAATTTCTCAAAATATAAATTCTAATCATCCCCACTGGCTAATTATACTTTCCTATATTTTATATATAACCTATTATGTCGTACGACCTTCTGTGAAAGTTTTTTCCCATCGTCCACGTCGAATTCTTCGCCGCCCTTCTCGGTATGCGGGGTCCAATAATTTAGATCCCATAATGTGCATATTTCAAAATCGCATCTCCTATATTGGGCCACCTGAATTCTCGATCTTCAGCGCTGTGTACAGACCCATTTAGTCTTCTGTATGTGTATACTACCTATATGATAAAGAAAATGACGCGGACATTTATGGTGCGCGCCAAAGTTTTTCGGATTCTCAATTTTGTGTGTGTTTTTTGTTTTTTGTGAAGAAAACAACAAATGCCGTTCGATAAATTTGTGTTGGATGATTTCGGCTGCTGCTGGGTTTCGTATAGAAATTTTGTTATTTTTAACATTGTTATTTTATATATACAAAGCGAGCAGGGCGTATAGATGAAAATACCGCCAACGCTTTCATCATCGACGGTTTCGGAGCCGAAAGGCCCCCCACCCGATCAGCTGTATGTCATCAAATTTTCATTATCCGTGTTACGCGAACCATAGAAAGATCGACAGATCTTCTACCTAACTACTAATTTCATTTAATTTTTCCCTATTTTCTAATTGATTTGTAACAGGCCAAGTCAATGAAGATCTTAAAAAGAGCAGCCTCGTCCGAAACATTTCGGAAGGGTGTACCTATCGATGTGAGTGTGTGTATATTTTGGGGGGTACTTGGCGCTTCCGCTGAATGTTCTTTGGTACTCGCGCCACTCATGTCCATGAGTAGGCTGGCCCCGCCCAGTGGTCCCCGACGCGGCGCGTAGGTTCCTTTTGAGAAGGCCAGTCAGTTGGCCAGCCAGAACACCGGCAACGGACCACCGCCAACCACTAGGTGGTTTTTGACAAATTCTATTTATATCTGTCGTCGAACAGGAAAATTTGTTTTTAAACTTTTTTAACCCACCGCACAGTGCGTCAGGATCAGGTGTTTCTTAAGTGAAACATAAATAAGCCAGTTACTGGGATTCGAAGGTTTCCGCTTAAAGGGTCTAGGGCTCCACAATGGGATTTACCCTAAAGTATTTCTGTTGAGGGCTTCCAGACATCTGGTATTTTGAATTACACATCACATAAAAACAATGGAAATATATTTGTTACGTTTTTTTCATCATTGATTTCAGAACTTATATTAGGATTTGATCTATCTTTAATTTATACTTGTATAAGGTAATTTTGGATTTTATTTTCCATCCTAATAAAAGGCTTAGTTTCATGCAAACAAATGGGAATCAGTATTTTTGTATTTAAGTATAATAAAATTATTTATTAAAATTTAAAATATAAATCCACTTGGAGTATTGAAAATCTTGTTTGATAAAAACTAATATGGGAATTTTATTTGATTGCTATTCATTAAAAATGTCTAATTTATTTCTAACTTATAATTTAATCCTTAAATAGAAGAAAAACTTGAGAAAGCGACCTTTTCGAATATTTAATCATAGTTCGAAAAATTCCTGGACTGAATCAAAAGCTTTTGTTTGTGACACTCAAGACTAATCAAGTTCAAATAGACCGCGAACCACTGTGCACAGGGCGCCGGAGCAGTGGGCCACACTTGTCGTCAGTCGTTATTCGGACTGTCATCCATGCGTGCCATCGATGGCAGCGCTTGCAAAATCATCGAGGAATTTTAATTTGTCTCTCCCCGCCAGCCGTCCCGGCCGGCTGATGGGCCAGGGCTCTTTCAAGTTCAAAATGCAGTCAATTAGACTTTGACTCGGCAATGTAAATGCATTTTTTGTTGTTGTTTTTATTTTGTATTTCTTTATTTGTCTTCGGGGTATTTTTGGGTTGGCATTACCCGGCAAGTGCAGCAGGGAAGCCCATCAGCACACCACATGTGCTCGGGCTCGGGCGGCTGTGAGCTGGCACAGCTGCCGATCCCCTGGCGGGTGAGGTTGGCCGCTAAGAATTTTCGCCTTTTATGGTGTTTGGCACCCACTAAAATGCCAGGGAGGAGGAAGCATTGGCGTCGGCATCTCTCGACGGCTCTGGTTTGGTTTATTTTATTGCTGGGGTGATTCATGCGGCTTGGGATTAAAAATAAAATTTTCATTCGACTCCCCTTCTGCGGCCGGCGTCTGGTGACGTCTTTAATTTCTTTTCTGCTTTATCAGTCAATCAATTCGAGTATCCAAATGCACCCAAAAAAGTCGGGGAAAGTGATCGCTTGCCCACACTTTTCTCTTCACTTAATTAAAATGAAACAGCCACTCGGTTAATTTAAGAAAATCTTGTATTTAATCCTAAGCCTTTCACTCCTCGGATCGGCCCAATTTCTGTAGAAACGCCTGCTTATTGGCCCGGCGATTAATCTTTCCGTTGGGAAGTTTAATCAGCTCGTCCACCAAGACACAACCTCCGTTGAGCTGCTTGTATTTGGCACTCATATTCGAGCTGACAAAGTCAACCACCTCGTCGGCTGTTAGTTGGACGCCGATTTTGGGGACAACAACCGCGGCGGCGGCATCGCCATCGATCTCGTTCCAAATGCCAAAGGCACAGGAGTCGTGGACCTTGGGCATTTCAGAAATGATCTGCTCTATTTCCTGGGGATAATACATGAGATTCTGGTATTTAAGCATCTCCTTTTTGCGGTCCACCACGAAGAGAAAGTGATCCTCGTCGATGTAGCCAATGTCGCCCGTATGCAGCCAGCCTTCTTCGTCGCGGAACTGTTTGGATTCCTCTTCCTTATTGATGTAGCCAGCCCAGGGCTGATTGTTGTGGCAGCAGATTTCTCCGCGCTCCCCCGGACCCAAGGGGCTTCCTTCCTCATCAATGATCTTGATCTTGTAGCCATTAATCGGGCTGCCCACGGAATTCGGCTTCTCGGGCACGCGGTTGTTCATGGTGACAAAGGAGCCCGCCTCCGTGAATCCATAGGCCTTGAAGAGAACCCCCTTCCGCAGGTACTTCTGCATATTCTCCTGCATGGGTTGGGTGATTATGCCGCCCGTGCAGATCAGTTGACGCACAGAATCGAGTCTCTCCGCCTTAAGGTTCTTGCAACTCAGCAGGATTCCCACGTTCGAGGGGGCCAGCAGCAGCCAGGTAACCTGGTAGCGCTCCACCAAATCCAAAAGGACGTTCGGGTCGAAGCCCGAGTCTGTGACGATCCGAGTTGTCCCATGGACCCCGTGATTCGTCAAGGTGGCCACTCCAGAGATCCAGTCCAAAGTACTGGCCGAATAGACAACATCAGCCGCGGAGATGTTGCTGAAAAAAAAAAACCACTGAACATTTCCCACTCAAATATTTTGGAAGACAGTCTTACAAGGGCGCCACCAGCTTGTGGCTGTTGCTGAGAGTGACGGCCTTTGGTATGCCAGTGGTGCCTGAGCTGCAGCTGATTACGAGGTTCTGGGCGAGCCCCTTTTCCAGTTTGGCCGGCCTGAAGTTCGCCACGTCAATGGGGGTTTCGAGCAGCTCGCCAATGTGATTTTTGCCGGTGGCTTGCGGCTGCATGACAATAACTCGGGATTTGGGACAAATTCGGGTCAGCCGATCGGCAATTTCAATATCGCAGAATATAAATTTCGGCTTGGTCACCCCGTAATGTATTTCAATCTTTTCTGAAAAGCAGGTCAGTTGATTTAATTATTTAATCAGCAGTATTTGAAAATAAATCTTACCATCCTCAAAGAGAGGATTCAGTCCATGGAGGGCAGTTCCATTGAAGAACAGAGCAAAGCCGAGAGAGCTTACATGGATGGTGTTCCGAGCCATTATCCCGACCACATCGTGCTGGCCAACGCCCGCTTGGCGCAGGTAAGTGGCAATTCGGATTGCATTGTGTAGAATTTCCCGGCGGGTCGACTTGGTGCTCTGAGACCCTGAAAGAGCAATCTAAAGGAAATCACGATAGAGGAAATATTTCACTGGCTTCGATTGATTTGATTCTAATCAACCCACCTGAGCGACCTTATCGGGATCTTTTTGGAATGTGTCAAAAATCAACTGACCTATGCTAGCATTGCTATCAGAACATGGAAACTTTTCTAAGTATTCAGCCGACCAGACTTTGCTGGCCTTATCGTAAACACTGTTGTACTCGATAGACATTTGGGGGCCTGTTGCTTGTTTGGAATCTCAGCTGGAACTGACGGTTGAGTTTCAGCTGCGAGCCTTTATAGCGCTTCTTATCTGTCTAGACGGGTTTTGTTTTGTTTTCGGTTGGCAGTGACTTGGCATGTTTGAGCGAAGTGACGTAGATTAGATTCATTTCACAAATTTGTAAGTTCTTTGCTCAGTTGGGCGGGAGAGTTATCTAGTAATTTAAAAAACTACTGACTGATTGGTGGAGCTGGCGGGCCTCTAATGGGAGCCCTTATAATCTGAAAGTCATGCCCGTCTAACTTGTTCTGGGTACACTCGAACGAAATTCATTGTGAGACTGGGAGCACGCCGGCCGTGGTTATCTAGAAGAGGTTTGATTTGGATTATTTATTTTTTCAATTTGCTCGCATGTGTTGTGTGTGGCGCGGGCGTTGCCAGGGCTGCGAACAAAGCTTGCGAAGCTGCTGCCATCTGGCGGAAAGAAACGCAACCATGGCAATCAACGTGTGGGGTTGGAAAAACAGCCGACAGACGGCGCCACCAAATAATTTTCGGAGAGAACAGAAGAAATTTTACAATTTTACAGCTTCTTGTCTTCATTTTCAAGGCAGCTAGTTGGTTTTTTTTTAAGCGCTATAAATGTGAAAGCTTAATTAATTTCATCGGACCAGGGGTACTTCAAGATTTCATATGTTTTTAGCCATCATTTGGTATAAAAATGGTTCAAATTTCATGAAAAGATTCATTGCAGATTTTGTTTATATTCGAAATCTGCATTTCTGAATGTAATTGTTTTTTAGTTGCATGCTTGCTTAAATTTAGCCAAAATTTAGTTGTAGTTCTCTTAGTTCCCCTTATTAAATATTATCAGGAACTATTCTTGTACAACATATTGTGCGTGAGATAAGAATCGAGTGTAATTGCTGGCAATTATGTTGATTCCTGGTAACCGCCTGGCGAATACTCAGGACATTCGAATTGGACACGACGGTTGTGCCCGCGTTTTAATTGCCCACGGCGTTAATCAATTATAATTTATCCATTAGGTGGACTAGATTTCCGCGCCTTGTCCTCGACGACTGGCAGTAAACGAGTTCCCCGCTTCGTCCTTGTCAATTATGTGCTAGTTTATGAGCCTTTGTTTGTTATGCATTTAGTCCTTTTTAATTGCTTATTGCATTTAATTTTATGTTGTCAGCGTTTTTTTTCCTTCCACAATTTCTCTATTGTTTCTTTTTGCTTCCACTCGGCGGTCGGTTGGCTGTGAAATTCAGGGCCGTTGTAGGTTACCAACTAAATTGGCCATCAACGAAGCTCTGACAGCTGCGATGAGTGCGGCTGATAATTTCTCATAATTATTACTCAAAGCTCAATTAGTTGTTTGCTTAAATTTCTATTGGGCCCAAGGCAAAAAAACTGCCTTAGCATTTCTGGCTTTCTAGAGGAGCCTAGAAAATAATATAAAATGTCGATGATAAAGAGTTTAAGGAGGATTCTTTTCGACATAAGAATAATTCCTAATAGGACCCGAAATTAAATCTAGAAATCTGTTTGATTTTGAGCTAAAATTTGTTGTATTTATTTAGTGCTAGTTTCAGATAATAATTCCGTTTGTTTTTTTGTTGATCTCTGGGGCTTTCCCCGTTTTATAAATACATTTATGGACAGTAATATTCAATTGTTATTTGTAAAGGATTTTTCGGAGCAAATCCTCCAGAAAACTCTCACTGGTCGCGTGAAATTCACTAAAACAAACAAAAAATACAAACATTTTGATTGAGAACTGATCGATCACCTACGATTCTACAAATTGACATCCTCCGTTTTGCCGTCGGACCAATGAGAGTGCGACTATCAGCAAGCCTACACAACTGTACTTAACTTTCGCTTACAACTAATCGCGGTGAGAGGGTCTTAATATTCATACTGTTAGCAGGAACCAATGCAACTCGAGTGCCCTAAAACTACTCCCGGCTGCCGCATGAGTGCTGGCCGTGGCTAGACCAAAGGCACCAGGCCCTTGCTAATGTTGTCCAGATGCTCCTTGGCCTTAATCCGCAGCGTGGCTATGGAATTGCTACGCATATCCGTCGACTGAGGTGTTGCCGGTGGGGGTGAGGCGGCAGCTAAGCTCTTGATGGTCAGCGAGGAAGGCGGCGGCGGGCTGTCCCGCCCCACGTCGAGCACCTCGATGTTCGCGCTGGCCGAGCATTTCTCCCCCAGCCCATCAGCCTCGTCAATGTCGTTGCAGTCGCGGCCCTCCCCGGCCGGGCCATTGGAGTCGGCATTTGCAATGCTGAGATTCTGCGGCGACATGCAAATATCCGTGCCGCTGCCGTCCACCGAGGAGGGCGACGTTGATGAGGCTGCGGTGGCTGTGGGCCCCACGCCCAGGCTGTGGTGGGCGGGCGACAGAGAAGTCACGTTCGCTGTTGTTGTCACTGTTGTGGTTGCAGCCACGGCCGCATTCAATTGGGCAGACATTGTGGCCAGACTCTGCGGTGACATGCGTGACAGGTGCGGTGAGAGATGGGAGAGCGGCACGACGTGGTGGCCGGCATGGTGTGGAGGCGGCGGCAGTCCGCCGTGGGCCACGGCCTGGGGATGGCCGGCCGGACCGCCAATTTGATGGGGATGGCCGGCGCTCGATGTGGGCGGCGGTGGTGGCAGCGGTGCATTGTGGGGCGGTCCGTGCGGCCCATGGTGATGCCCCATGGCCGCCAGGCCGCTCATCGTGAGGTTGGCGGGCGCCAGACTCAGCGGCGGCGTCAGATAGCTTGGGTACACCGTCTGCGGGTGCGAAAGGAAACCTGCAAGAAGCAACAGTCGATTAGCTTGAGACGCTTGGCTATGGCCTGCAGTTGGACTCACCTGGCAGGGCGGACAGCAGCGGTGGCGACAGCCAGGGATCCACTGGCAGGCCGGATCCGGCGCAGGCCAGTCGGTGGGGCAGCTGGGTAAAGTGCGTCAGTCCCAGACGCAGGCTCTCGGATTTCTCCTGGCGCCGCCATTTGGCCCGTCGGTTCTGGAACCACACCTGCCAAACAGACAACGGATGAGTGCCAGTTAATTAGTTTGCTTCAGGTGAAAGCGTAAAAGCAATTAAATGAACAACTTCAGCAACACGCTAATTTAATCAGGCGCAAAATGTGTCTAAACAGCAACGCCGACAGCCAACAGCCACCAACAGGAGAGGCGGGGAGAACGCCCAACAAGGATGCCTAATGGAGCATCAGCCATGGCTGACTGGGGGGTGGAATTGGCAGACAGTAGAGCGGTGGAGGCGGCTCTCTTTCCCAAGGGAGCATGAAACGTAATTAAAAACCTGAATGAGCTTAATTACCAGGCCATGACGAGCCCCAAAACCCACGTAGAAGGAATGGGGAAAAATTTGGGAGAGCACAGTGATTCGACAAGAAAGGTTAACCATTTTTGGAAAGGAATTTTTAAGTCTTATGAATCCATAGAAAGTAAGTGAATATTTCGGATTCCCATTGCCACTTCTACTTTCGTTTGGTTCTTAATTAGTTACTTTTAAAAATATATTAAATAATGCAAGCAAAGGAATAGAAAGGAATAGAAAACCCAAAGATAATCTTTCCCTTAAGATAAATACTGCTCTTTAAAGAAAATCTCTAAAATTAAGATTTATCTTCTTCCAAATTTGCAGCCCTCGGCCCAATGTGCATA
Source organism: Lissocephala sabroskyi (assembly GCA_037075105.1). Lineage (NCBI taxonomy): Eukaryota > Metazoa > Arthropoda > Insecta > Diptera > Drosophilidae > Lissocephala > Lissocephala sabroskyi. The sequence continues at coordinate 16,096 of JBAMCP010000683.1, read as the reverse complement.
GCGCGGACACAGCGGGGAGAAAAAAGCGTAAGCGAAAACCAAAATGGCGACCAACACAAATTGTTAATGAAAGCACACAAGGAAACCCCAAAAGGCGCCCAACCGCCCCCCGGCCACCCAGCCACACACTCTGAGGGGCTCACCGAGGGGCACACAAAATGGCGTAGCAGGCAAACCAACGATGTCATTATCGCCATCACATTGGACGGACGCGTCTGTGGTACCGTTAGGCGATGCCAAATAAAATTCAATTAGGGACGTAGCTCTAATTAGAATTATCGTAACAATGAGTGTGCGGGGTCCTGCCAACTGCGCGCGATAAGGACGGAACGAGAGAGAGCGAGCGCCAGAGAGAGAGAGGGCGGCCTTCGTCTGTCTCTCGGTCGGGTTGGCTCGCCTGGCTGTGCGTCTAATTAGTGGCAAATGAGAGAGAATCCAACGACCGTTGGAGCGACCGCTTTGCGGATTGGGAGCATCGGGTGTTTGCACGGGGGTGGCTCTAATGGGCGTTGGGTGGCTGTGGATGGGGCTTTTGGATTTCCTGCGTCGGCTTCGCTGCGGCCGCGCTCAAAGTAATTAAATGCAATTTGCGCAAATTAATAAGAAATTATTTCTGATGGAAATTTCATTACCATTATGTCGTCCTTGTCGTTGTCGTCACCGTCGCTGTGGTTGTTTTTTTGGGGAGCAGCGGTGAGCGCGCTCGCAATGTCAACAAATCCCAACTGAATGAATCAGTCGGCTCTAACCGCCTGTGTGTGTGTTTTGTGTATTTTGGGTCCTACCGGCTCGCAGGCTCGCAGGCTCACAGGCTTCCCGGCTGGCTGGATGCCTCTCCCTCTGTTGGCCTGGCTTAATTAAACATAATGGCCCGTAAAATTATTTTCGTTGTCAATTTGGCAACGCAAAACGGATTTGCATGGCAAATAGCCCAGGCTCCCTCCCCATCCACAGGGTTCAGAGCCAGGCTGCGCAACCAGTCGGTTAATCCAATGAAAAACCAGTTTTTTCCGTCGTCTCACAATTGAATTGAGAAATTCAAGCAATTATCCATCGATAAACTATAAATAAATCGGGCAATTAGCAGCCACACAAGCAGAAAACCGAAATTGCCAAAGTCTGAAAAGCTAATTTCCTGCTGCTCAAATCGGTACGAAAATAAATTCAAGTTGGCAGCCCTGTCAGCGTAACGGGGGCGTGGAGGGCTTGGAGCCAGCCAGTCACAAGGAGAGTGGCAAATATCAAATGAATATTGACATTGCGCAAATGGCAGCCACTCGACGTCAACGGCAATTCGATATAAAAGACGAAGGCATCACCCACACACACACACATACACAGATCCGTCCGCCGCCATTGCTGTTGCTGGCCTCGGGCGGTTGGCAGTCGGTGGTGGGGGCGGGATTGGTTGGGCTGACTATTATAATTTGAGTTTGTGCTTCTTCATTTTAATTAAATCATCAAAATCAATTTTGTAATTTCCATTCATGGCGCGTCATAATGAAAACTCACACAAACACACCCACACACACACGCAGAGTTTGAGCAGAGCGAGAGAGCGCGATTGGCAGGAAGAAGGTTGAATTCGAGGGTGGCTGGCTGGGTGGAGCGGCTGCCTGGTAAGCCGGCAAATTGTCTGCTTTCATCTTTGACTGTTGCTGGCGTCCGTCTTGCTACCCGAAAACACAATTTCCACCCGTCCGCCCCGCTCGCATCCACACGCATTTCAGCCATTTTCAATTTGGCCACATTTTCTCGAGCAGCCCGAGCAGCCGGCTGGCTGGCTGGCCTACGGCATTTGCCATTCAGGCGGCAGCATGCGCAGAACAAACCCAGCCCAGTAACCACCCAGCCAGCCCGCATCCCCCACAGCGCCCACCCTGGGCCGTTCACCACAACCGCCGGCTCCCTGGCCCGCCCTCCTTCTGGACAACCACTTTTCAACTTTAATCTTTTTCATAAACTTCGCATTGGCAGCAAACAATTTGGGTCTCCCGGGCGGACCTGCCACCCACTTGTCCCCCCGGTGCCCTTACCCCGGCCGTCCGGGCGCTTTTGGCCGGCGTGCTCGTATAATGCGCCCATCGCCATCGTCGTCATCATCATCATCGCCGTCGTCGTTTGTCGTCTTCTTTAATTTTGTTCGCAGCAAAGTTTTCCCGTTTTATTGGAAAACTTCTGCCGCAAAGTGTCGTTTTGGTGAGTCCCCAGTGAGCCTCTGCGCGCGTGCCTCTGTGTGTGTGTGTGAGTGGCGTATACGCAATTTGGTAAGCTTTGCTCGTGTTGGTAACCTTTTTGCCATGTCCTTGTCCCGCTCGCTCCTTTGCAGCTCCCGCTGGCTGTGGGCCATTTGCCGTGCCTCTCTTTCTTCCCGTCTCCTTCGCTCTTTTGGGCCAAGTGTGTGCGCGTGTGTGTGAGCACTGTGTCCTGGCACAAATTGCTTTTCGAATGTTTCTGACAGTTTGCAAATTGGAAAATTGACTTTTAACACACAAGAGCTCAGCAGCTTAATAAAACTGTTTGCAACTTGTAGTACGAGCGCTCTTACTGCGAAGGCATCGGGTTGGCTTCTGCTTCATCGTCCTTGCCCCTCCCTGTGACGGTGGGTTAGGATTCGCCTCCACCCGTAGCGTCTTGTTAGATTTTAGAGGCTTTTGGTTTTATTATTGCTTTTTTGGTTGCCCACTGCCGAAACAAAAATGTCAGGTTTGTTTGGTGATTCATGGGCCGCCCCTCGCTCGGTGAGTCCTGGTCATTTATACTTCCTCTAGCTCTTCCTTTCGCTGCCGCCGTGCAGCTTTGTGCGGCTTTTTGGTTTGCCCCCAACTGCTGTCCTCGATAAAGGAAACTTTTTTTAATTTTGAGTTAAAAACGCCACAGGCAGGTTTTCTCATTGCTTCTGGATTCTACCAACATGTTGGCGAGAATTTGGAGAATTTTTGAGAATGCTATCTATGTAGAATTTTCTTCGCTCTTTAATTGAAATAGATAAGGATTTTCACGGCGACCTAAAGAAACTTTTTAGTCCCGAAGAGCTCAAAGCTTAACTGACAAAGCGGTTTTCCTTACAAATTTGGGTGTCCCGACAGCAATTACTGGAGATATCAAAGATGGACAGGGATTTGAGAGGATGACTTTCAGACTGCCTTACAGAAACTGAAAGCCCCGCTGCTTGGGTTTTCCAGTCCAGTCGGCAGTTCAGAATTAAATCCACGGAGATTAAAAATTTAGGATTTGATTGGATGCTTCTTAGACTCAGTTACTGACTCTTCTACTCTTGTAAATCAGACTGACTTGATTCATTCATTCATTCTCTCTTCTTGGCCTCACCACAACTGGTGGTCTCTGAACTTCCCTACAATATTCTGCTCCGATTTGATATCAAATCTTAAAAGGCCTTTTAGTGCTGTCAATGCCAATTCTTTGATTTACTTATTCCCCGAGCCCCAATTTTAAAACAGAACGCCTGACGGTGGGCCCCTTTCCATTATGTTCAATGGCTTTCAAATCAATTTCTGCTTTCAATTCCATTAAAATCATTTCATGCATTTTACGTGTCGACTCCGTATAAATTTTAGAAAAGCAAGCAACCCAAATTGCATTGCACACCCGACTAATTCCGTGTGACGCGCTTTTAATCAACCCCCTAAAATCTAAACGAGGCATTGGTCGGTCAACAAGGCGCCCGGTAGATTGTCCCCTGGTCGTAGTCCTTGCTCGAGCCCACCTCCAGATCCTTGTAATTATATAGCGTTCACATAATCATTATCGCACCGTTGCACCCGCGAAGGCTCTCGGCTGCGAGGGGCACTGTCGGGGTCGGGCAGGTCAGGCAATTCAATCAAATTGATTAGAGCGGACGGAGGGTCACGTAATATCGACGAGGGGGGCGGCCGGCGGCGGCGGGCGGTTGATTGTATGGAAAAATGGGAAAAATTGAATGGAACGTGTAATTAGAGAGCTGCAGGGCGGCGAACACTTTAGGGACGCTGGCTGGCCGGTGGGGACAACCCGTTGTGTTCAAGGATATCGATAGCGGCGCCTATTTTAAGGGTAGGGAATAAAAGTTCACCAAACTCGGGCCGGGCCGCTGTTGGGTTTAATTGAATTAAAATATTGCCTGCCAGGTTTGTTGGCCTTTCGTTCTTAGGGATTTCAATGTGTCCTTGGTTTCAACTGCCTGCCAGACAATCGGTAGGACCAGAGACAGACAACTGCCTGTCATAATTTGGCTGGGCCGCCGCATGAAGCTTATGACATTCTACCCCTTTGTGAACTTTTTAGTTCCGGCCCTCGGTTGGATCCTTTGATCGGCCCAGGCATCCTGTCGACCGCGGCCTCCGTTCCTTTCAGATCTCAACACAAATTAGGGCCAGACAAAAGCTGTGCCTGCACAAAGCCCCAGATTTTTTAATTAGTTTATGAGCCGACAAGCGTATTGATTTACCACCGCCTTGGGCTTTGAGCAGAGCCGCCTCGAGATCGAAATTTGGACAGTCGGCCAGTTGGCCGAAAATAATCACAGTTTATGTTACGAATTTGTAATAGAAGGCGTGGCGCATGTCACTGCCGGCCGGCCTGCCACGAACACAGCCCACGGTTTTCAGAATCTAAGGACGAAAGTTGCCCGGCGAATCAAATGTCACCAAAGGCAAAAGTCAAAGGCGAATCGCTGGGCCACTTTCAATTTTGATGGCCCCCCTCCGGGTGCCGGGGCCGAGGCACACTGTTTGCTCGCCGCCACGTGGCACCCTGTATTTAATTAGCTATTTATTTACCCGCTGACATGACGGGCCCGGCTCCCTGCCAACGACCAACGCACGCACGCACGCACAGTTAATAAGCAGTTAAATCGGCTACAAAGGACTGACAAACAAGGTAGCCGTTCTGAGGCCAAATAACGGTAGTTATAGTCTGAGAGCGGGGGCGGGCAGTGGGCGGTTTGTTGGTCACACGCTCGACTTGCTGGCCTGTCAATTTGCCTGCGAGTCGGCCACTCGCAGTTTTAATTTGCAGCATTCGAAAAAGGACACCTGAGTGGAGAGAATCCTCGCTCTTCGAGGGTTGATTAGCTGGTGGCGCTGAAGGTGCCACGCTCTCGTTGATTTCCCAACTTCATTTGAATAATTTCCTACGACAAAATAAATTAGTTTCTGCGAAGCAACGAGAGGGCGGAGAAAACTTTGCCTGCATATATTGAAACTTTGTTTGGGCTCCGTAAGCCTTACAGCAAACACTCGCTAAGCTGGATATGGTGGAAGGGATAACAAGAAGTCCTTAAAAAGGTAGCTTTCGTATTTAATGGATCGTTGTATCGGAAAATGGTCAGGCACTGCATTCAAAACCTAAGGACTCCAGTTAATATCGAAATTAAGTTGTGAAAGAACTGAATCCAGGTTTTTCGGTCATTTTAAAGACTTTCTTTTAACAACAACAAAAATGACATAGAAAATAAAACATACTATTTTCAATCAACCATCTATCTCTGTCTGTTTGAATTGAATATTTTCCACATTTTTTATTCCCCCACTAAATGGGCTTCTTTTGATTCCCATTTCCTCTTTGGGGTTTATATTTCAGTCCTTACTGTTCTAGATTCTTTTGGTGTATGTTAATTTGCGTATTCGAGTTGATAACTTAATTATTTTTGCGTGAGCTGAAAATATTTTCCTGACGACAAAGCTCGAAAAATTGTTAGGTGATTAATTAGCAGGTAATAAAAGCGGCAAGTGGAGGGTCTGGAAAATTATTTAAGTGTTTTACGATGGGTGGCACAAAAATTCAAATTAAATAATGGCCAGGTGATTTGAATAAAACGCACAAAACGAATTTGTGGGTAACAAAAATTAATTGAAAGCGGAAATAAAAACACTCCCCCGGCAGCTCCCCCGACGTCGAGGAATCCCAGCCCCAAAGCCTTTTTATTATATTCCTTAATTTAAGCAGCTTGGGGTCGTCATAATTAGCGTTTCCCATATGCGGCCCCTGACGGCTCTTGCGATGTCAAAACACTGGCTTTTTTTGTTTTTATTAAGCTGATTAACTCGCACATAAGCAGTTGGACGGAGGGTGAGAGTACCTGTCTGGGAGTCCCCTGATTGACTTGGAGTCCGAATCGAAATCAATTTCGTTGTCGCTCCGTTTTGACAAGTTAAGCTCGAGCTCATTTAAATTGACAAGGAATTTGAGGAGTCTGCGGCTCACTTTGTACCCCGAAGACCAGAAAGGGGCACAAAAAATGAATGAGATCTCATGCATTGGAGGAAAGACAAATTGAGAGACAACGGATCTATTTAGTGTTGGTCGAGTGTTTTTCATTCAATGGATATTCAACTAGAGAATCGCATAGTCCCCTTTCCCTTTGGATGAATGATTTTGATTTATGAATAAAACTGGTCCAGGGAAGAAATGTTGACAGCTTTTAGCTTTAGCTTCACTCCAGAAACAACTCGGTTATTATAATCAAATGTGAATAGTTCTACTTGAAGTCAGTGTGTTTGTTTTGAAGCAGAAATAAATCCCAATTCAGCGTTTAATTTGATTGCAGTTAATTTTTCGAAGTTTCCGTCTCGTCTCCCGCTGAAGGAATCAATTTTCGGGTAATTTCATTCAAAGCACCGTCAAGTTTGACATCTGACATGAAGGGTTCCGCAACAATAAATGGGCCAAGTGGCGAATGTAATACAATTTTGATATAATAACGACAAAATACACACTCCAACCCCGCAAAACGAGCGCATTACGAACCGGCCCGGCCCAGCCCGGCGATGGAACAGATGTGCAACTCATTACAAAGCATTTAAGCGTTTAAATTGAATAATATTCATAATTTCATATAGTCCAGGGGGTGGGGACTTTGCACCCCCACGGGTACGCGAAATCATTTGATTTTTGACTCGCCCTCCGGCGACCCAGACACTTGCAATTGAAAGCTCAGGGTACTTGACTTTAAGGATGCCTTTTTTTGTTGGGTGGACGGGAGAGGTTCCCATTTCTAGGCCCGTCTTTGTCAATTCTTTTTAGCAAATTTAATTTCCTTGTAATTTGTATTCGCTTGATGACATTTTATCGTATTTTGTTTCAGATTAAGCCCAGCATATTTCGCCCACTCACCCAACCCAACCGTTGGCCACGACGACCTCACCTCACCGTCACCCTCATCATCGCGATTGCTGTCGTGCCGGCGTCCTTTTTGCGTCCCTTTCGCGGGGTTCAACTGGCCCGCGGGGCACTGCATGCAGCGCTATGCTCGTTTAACCCCTGAAACCCCTGAAACGGGGCGGGCTCGGAGTGTTTCACTTTTATGTCAAGTGAGGTTATATTTGCTGGCTGTCACTGCCTTCCAATTGCGGGGGTTGTTTGGGTTCGGGCTTTGTGTTTGCGGTACGGGAAATGATTTATAATTTCATTCCTTTTGATTTATTCATTTATATTGAAATGTGTTGACAGGTTACGGTGAATTTGATATGATTTTTAACGGCGTTTCGCTCAAGCAGCGCTCTAGTCGGTCTCACTAAGAGCCAGGACTAGAATTTAGGACAGGCGGGGGTAGTCAGTCGGTTTAACCAACTGACAAATCCTCAGCACGCGCCGCTCAATTTGATTTTATTAGCCGGCTGGCAAAAGCGCAGTATTCGCAGTCCACACAAGGACACGTTTCCCAGCTTAAATTACGCACACGTTGGCTGCTCGCGATCCTAGCCGAAAGGATGCCCGGCCAGACAGATGAAAGGCGGCGGCGGAACATCCGAGCCAGCGCCTCGGGGAAGCTCACCCCTCCGCCCAGGACTCAGTCACTCGTCGCCGTCGTTAGTCGTGGCGGGCAGAGTAGCGCAAACTCAATAAGTCGCATAAAGGAATGAAATTGGATGCCATTGCATGCGGCGTACAAACAAACGATTTCTTGCCGTTCCTGCCGCCGACCGACATCGGCATCGTCCTGGATTGGGCTTGGCCTGGCCTGGCTGCCTCTGCCTTTAGCTATTCCTTTCTCATTTTTGTTGGATGTCTTTAATGCTGAATTGGTGGCTCGGCCTTTGAACTTGGCGCGCAAAAAAGCTTCGGCCTCGGCATTGATTGTTGCCAACTGCGTCGCTGGCTTGTCAGGATATTTCGCCGTCCTTCCTTGCGGAGTTTAATTAATTGCGACACGACCGGAGCCCACGATCTGTGTGGGAGCAGGAGGAGCACAGGCCATGGCGGCTCTTCCCTTTGTAGGCGGCACAGCTTTCAAGTGAATCGAGCTCCTAATGAGGGTTAATTGAAAGCGGCAAAGTTCTGTGGATTCTTCGTTTTAGGAAAACAATGCAAAGACAACGAAGGACATCGGAGGGGAAAGCTTTGGCTTCCGAAAGAAAATAGGAAAAAACACGTCGCCCGGCATCTGGCGTAGTTTTTTTTTTTACTTGATGATCTTTTTCTACTTTTGTAGACTGGTCAATATTAAATAAAATTTCTTCAGAAAGCCCTTAATACGAAGTTCTTTAAGCTAAATTAATTCGGGTTGTCTTCTTTACTTCCCCTTGATTACTTCACTAGTTCCTCGGACCAACTAAGTACTTAGCTACCCTTCGCTTGATTCAACAACCACAACTGGCCGCCATTTTGGTGGACGGGCCAACTCATTATGCATGTGTGCGGATAATTAGCCAGCTCGTTTCAAGTGTCGGGCATTTTTCGTCTCGTTTGTTTTGTTTTTTTTTTATTTGACAGTTTAATATAATAAAGTTTATGAGCGGCAGATGTGCAACACGTCTGGCTAAATAGCAGCGTATTAATTACTCACACATTCACACACAGGTACGGAGTGAACCACCCTCGCAATTCATATTTGACTTTTATTATTTACCCCTGGGCCATTCGACGGTCGCAGGAGGGAGGACTCGTTGTTTGGGTCCGCTGTCAAGGGGCAGCCACAGAAAATGCCATTCAAGTTTAATTTTTTTGTCGACCCAAGGTGGCTTAATAGGTTAATTGTCCTTAGAGGGCCTTCGACCGGCCGAGCTGAGCAGCTGTTGCTGCGGAAACCATTTTCGCTGGTAATCATTTCAAATATTTAAAAAGTCAGTCAATTGTTGTGGCGATTAGGCCACTGGACGTGTTACCAGAATTTCCCCAAAGCCCAATCATTTGACCATTTAACAATGGAAAGTGGAGAGATTTCCCAGGGCTGCCTGGCTCCCAACTGAATTTCCTTTCAGTAGCCAAAATGGCTCATCGGTGGGGGTTGGCCTGGTAAATGGCTGGCATTACCGTTATGTTTATGGCTCAAGTTTGTTTCGGTTTTCTTTTTCTGTATTTTTTGCCCTCTTGATTATTAGATTTGTATAAGATTTCAATAAAAATTGTCGGGGCCGAAGAAGAAGAGCGTACAAATGAACCTAATATGCATTATTATTATTACATATGAAAACGAAAGCGTTGCCCCGGCCAGCCCACCTCCCCGCTCCGTACAGCTACCCCCTAAAAACAATGAGACAGACTTTGGGAATATTGACAAAAATTTGCTTTCGGAGACAAATGGAGCGGCACACACAAACACACACACAGCCAGACAGAGAGCGAGTGTCTCTGCAAACACAATAAAGGAAAATACTATGAGGTCCTGGGATGGGGAGGGGCGCCGGGCTATGAAGTAAATATTCAACGTAAATAAAAAATGGAAATAAGCATGAAAACAGCAAAAGCAACGACAAACTCAATACCAGCAACTGGCAATCGCAAGTGGAATGCAATAAAAATCTATTTTATTTGTTAGTGAAATGACATTTTTATTTGTTTGCTGTTTATGCACTCACACACACACACGCAGACAATTGCGCCAGGAGCTAAGCACACATGCAAGGCTCAGCTCGGCTCGACTCGGCTCACGCAGCGTATGAGCAATTTCCATTTCTCCCCCACACGAAATATCGAATGTTTTGCTATTTTTGGTATGCGCTTCGACAGTTTTACGATATTTAATAATTTTTCTATACCAAATAATTGACGGGCAGCAGGAGAAAAGCGCGCTTTTATTTCGTTTGCCTAGCTAATGATATTAATAAAAATTGTTATCCCCAGCCAACTACACGTGAGCGGGTGTGCGTGTGTGCCCGGGTGGCAATAACATTGGATTTGCGTGCATTTTTAATTTATTAGCGGCATTGGAATATGTTCGGCTTTTGTTTATTGGCCAGAACCGCAAAGTAGAGCAGCCATCCATCAATCCGTTGGCCTCGATTCGTCGCGGTTTCTCAGGCCAAATTAGTTTTTAATTAACCCATTGAAGAGAGGCTGCCTCGTCGATAGAGTTAAATGCTGCGTGTGATTGGGACACGTTTAACCCTTGAGCTGCCCGTAGAAACAAAAACACGAGGGAAACTGCGAGGCTGTCAGTGGGAAATGTGGCGTGAAAAGTATTTCCACCCTGCGCATCGACGGAGATGCTATGGAGTTCGATTTGCCCGGCAAATTGTCTGCTGTCAGCGTGTAATCCAAATAAAATAATTGTCATCTATTAAAACCCTCTCGCCATATGTCCTCGCTCACATCGTAAAAAGTGTCTGATGGACTTTCATTTCTCAGGAGACAGACAGGCGGACGGGCGGCTAGACAGCTGCGGAGTTGTTGTTGTTTGCGGTGTTTTCGGGTGTTAATCCCGTCGTTTAATTTGCCGGCTTAACGTTTTTGTTTTGCTTGCCAACCGATAAGCCGGCTGGGGCCGGAGCGGGGGTAATGGGAAAATGCCAGGGCAAAACTTTTCATATTTTTGATCCGAAATTGTTACTTTCCAATTAAAATGAAAGTCTTGTTGAGGTTTTCTAGAAATTTTCAATTATATACGAATTTTTGTGGGGGCCAATTTGATTTCTTTGCTTGCATAGAAAACCACAAAATGACACAATTTCAATTTAATTTGAGTTGCATTTTTATTGCTGCTCCGATTGGTATTTTTGCCAAGTTGGCTGACAATTGCAAATCACAACGGGGGCAGTGAATGTCGTTTACTGCGGCCATTACAACTACAATGTAAGTGGGTGCAGGGCCAGGTCATATTGCCATTTAAACAACAATCAAACAAACCACAAACACACCCGCACCCGCACAATGGAGAACACAATTCACAATGCTCGAAATGCAAAATCCAATCAAACTTTTTAAACTAACATTTAACAATCTATTACAAAGCCCGACCCCACGCCCGGGCCAGAAAGGGGCAAGGATATAAAGGCATCCCAGATCCTTTGGCTTTGGCCAAATGAACTCATCTAAACGAGAATTCCTTTTTCTGCCCACCCTGCGAAGAATAAAAATCCGAAAGAAACAACTCACTTTTGGTTGTCGGCTGGGTGGGTGTGTGTGTGGGTGTGTTGTGTGTTTGTGGAAACTTAATCAAAACAAATTTCCACCTTCAACGAGTTGCACACCAAGCAATTTCCCTCACGGCCTAACAAGGACCTCATGCAAACTAACCACAAATACGATTACCTTCCCCCAACACGGAATCGAAAACGGAAAGCGAAAAACGAGAAAGAGAAGAACGGAAAAAAACGAGTTAAATTTTTCGGTTGGCTGGGTTAAGCGGGCCTAGAATGTGTCTCTATGCCTGGCGGCCAAATCCAACCACCCACCCGCCGTCCGATCGACCAACCGAACCGACCCTACTGGCATAATTTGAATTCGTGTCAATTTGACAAAGTGACACATGAGGGCCGTACGGCCATAAAGCGCCATCTCGAAATGCTGATAAATCGTGGCAGCGCCGGCGGTGCAAGAAATTTTTATGCGATTTTGGTTCATTACTTTTGTATTTCATTTATACTGCCATCCAAGTTCCCAAGTATCCAAGCGTTTATAGTTTCTTGTTTGTTTATTTATTTATCTGTGTGTGTGTTGTCAACGCTAAGGAAATTGTGGGTGGCTCTGTCTCCGGCTGAGTTGTCGTCGTCGTCGTGGTCGTCGTTGTTCTTGTTGCTTTGGCACGATAATGTTTAGTCAATAAAAATGATTTGTCGGTTGAGGAAACGAAATCATGAAATTTGATATGCCTGGCAAATGAAGCAGTTGGAGAAACTCCAGCGCAGTCTTCTTCCGGCTCTCAATAGGAGACTTTCTCCGAGACTTTGTCTCTCTCTCTTTTGCAACACTCCGCTCCGCTCCGGGAGCTGCTTGTAGATGGCGATTGCCGGCCGGGAATTTACGAGGTTCCCGTGGCAATTTGCCACCCGAAACGAATGGTTGCCAGACACGCTTTCCCCCCATAAAACTACCATATTTTCCACATACAACAAAGACACAGCCATGCAAATGGCCCGGTTAATGTCGCGGGCGGTTCGGGTAAGGAGTCCCTTTTCCCTGTGTCACTGCAAAGTGCAGCATAAACCACCCAGCCCCTCTCGCAGGCGTTTTGCAATTGAGACATAAATTTGTAATATCGGCAAGGAAAGCCGCCGAAACTTTCTGGACAGAGCCGGGTAAAAGTTTCTTGTTCTCCGCTGTCTGGCCGCTGGAGCAGCCGCGGCTTTGTTCACATAAATCATTGTCAATTGGACTGTAACATATTTAGCACCTGAGGAGCCGGCAGCCGGTGACGCGGCACAAGTTAATTTCGTTAAAACAAATTGCAAACGGAAATTGTTTCATTTCCGGCCGAGCAGCAGACACGTTGATTGCACAATTAGCCACCCACCAGTACGTAAATAACGGTAAAGATATACGACTCACCTGCACTCGCACCTCCGGCAGATTGACCTTCATGGCCAGCTCCTCGCGGGAGTAGACGTCCGGGTAATGCGACTTCTCGAAGGCTCGCTCCAGCTCATGCAGCTGGTAGGTGGTGAAGGTGGTGCGATTCCTGCGATGCTTCTTCTTAGCGCAGTTGTCGTCCTGACCTGCAAGAACCCAACGATCGTTACAACCCAGCCACGGGAGGATTCAGGGACTCTCTACCTTCATCGTCGCTGCCGGAGGTGATTTTCTCGCCCTGCTCACTGGAATTGGTCTGGTTGAGGTCCTCGCTGGAGGCACAGCTGCCGTTGACCAGGCTGTCGTTGTCATTGGCAGTCAAGCGCTCACTGTGCTCGCCGGAGTGCCCCCCGCGATACTCGTACGACTGTGGGTTGCTGGAGGGCTGATGGTGGAGCTGCAGCCCCGCCTGAGACTGGGGCGGCTGCTGGCCATCAGCGGAGCCGTTCAGCGACTGCTGTTGGACCTCTTCGAGGGTGCGGGCCCGGATGCCCTCGAAGCTCTTGAGCGGATAATTGCCTAGGCCGCTTCCGTTGGCCAATTTGGGCTCATTATCGTCGCAGTAGCCTGGCGTGGTGGACTTGCGTTTGGTGGCCAGGCCGGCGCGTCGGGGGATGGGCGGGGTGGTCACATCAATAGTGGCACCGCCGCTGCCGTTGCTGCCGTCGTGCAGCTTTGCATCATCATCGTCGTCCAGTTCATCGTCCAGCTCAGCGCCTCCGCTGGTCGAGGACATTGAACGCTCGTCGTAGTCGCGTGCCCCGCCGCCGCCCGCCTGAGGCGGGGGCGGTGCGGCCGGACCCTCCGAGCCGAAGTAGTGACCTGTGCCCGGCGGCGATGACTTGACGTATTTGCTGTGCAGCTGCTGCTGATGCTGCTGCTGCTGGAGATGCTGCTCTTGCGCATGCGCAGCCAGGGCCGCCAAATGCTGTTGGTGGCTGTTGTAGGCCGACCCGGAGGGCGGTGGCGGCGGTGGCGGCTGCTGCGGCGGCTGATTGGCCTCCACCATCTGATGCATTGAGCCGAGATAATCGTTGTTGCTGGCGCCACTGCCGCTGCCCTCCTGATGCCCGTAGTGGTGATGGTGGCCGCTGCCGGCCTGGCCGAAGCCCAGCATGGCCGGGTGGTAGCCGAACGAGGGATGCGGGTGACCATGCGGAGCTCCTGCTCCCCCCACATGAAGGCTGTGCGGCGGCGGCGGAGGTGGCGGCGGCTGGGGATTCTGGCCGGGCCCGGGCGTGGGCGAAGGCAGGCCGTAGGCATGGCCGCCGTTCTTGTGAACGGCAGCTGCGTGCTGGTGCAGGACGCTGGCCATGTGATTGTCCATGTTGCGCAACTGAGTGAGGGACATACTGCAGCGCAGGTCGGTGGCATTGGCCTCTTCTTCGGACGGCGGCTCACCTGCACAAACGCGGAGGGGAGAGAAGAAAATCAAAAGCTTAAATAGAGTTGAAATCAATTTTCCTGCCCGCCAAAGTCTACCAAATCGTAATTGCATTTTAATTTCTCGCCCACACTCACACAGGTCATAAAGTCGTCTCGTTGGACGGCCAGGGAGGTGAAAGCTCGCCTCGGCCATAATAACATGTTATTTAATTTGAACTCTTCCCGGGCGAGCGGTGTTACGGCCACACGTCTGCCCCCAGCCCCGGGGGCCACGTTTTCGGCCCCACCCTGCCCGTCCCTCACCAGTTAGCGTACATTAATAAACGGCTTTCAATTAGTCGCCTCATATTTACAATGTGCCGCAATAAAAATTCTGCTGCTTTCCTTTTAGCCAAAGAGACGACGACGGTGTAACGACGGCAACCAAGCCGGTCGGCCGGTTGGTCGTTTCCTGCGCACAGTGGGTCGTAGTTGAGTTTAGCGGCAGGGAAATGTAGGGGTACTTAGATTTGTATTAGTCCAAGAAATTTAATGCAGAAGTTAAAAATTTTATCTATTACTGAATTTGGTCTCATTCAATTACAATTTACTTTAAAGGAGGCAGACGTTCTTTCTTATGGAGTTGCTCTTTTGGTATAACGAAAAGTCTCCCACTCCTACCATTTTCCAATTCGGGAGATGAGCCAATTCGCCGCGAAAGCCTCTCACTACGTTTAGCTAGCCTTGAAATTTATATATTTTCGTGATAATACCTTTTTAAGACTGCACAGTACAATTTAGTTAATATTCTCTTCAAAAAAAGACTTTGTTAATTTAGCAGTTAAATGTTTTTGAAGGCAAAATTTTAAATGTTTTTTGCTGTTTCTTCTTCTGAATTATTTTTTTTTCCTTAACCTATTGTGTCTTGTTCCTGAAAACCGCAATCAAATTGGCTTGGAGTCACTGTGCTTTGGTGTAAACTACTAAGTTTGCCTATAGACCGACCATAATAGGACCTGCGGCCCACACGGACCTCGGGCGGTACGAGCCGTGCATATCACGTGACATGCAAGGAAGTCATTAGTTGTCGCCGATCCGAGTGCCAAGTGGGTTGCTCCAGGGCCCGTGTGTGCGGTGTGTTGGGGGGTTTCTGGATTGAGTGGGTGGATTTCCAGTTAGCGTTGGTGTTTCAGAAACTGAAATCAATTTTTTCCGTTGTCGGCAATGGGAGAGCCCGGAATAAAGTCGAGCAAATGTAAACGAGAAATCCAATTACATAGTCGGTTAGCTCAAACATCTGTAATTAGCCGATAGTCTTTTGTGTAATTGCTTTTTGATGTATCATTGCAGCCACGCCCCACCGCCGCCCGGTCGCCTCTTTTTCAATTAAATTTACATGATTCCCGGGGCCAGGATTTTCGTGGAGTTCGTCGAGTTCATTCGACGCTCGCTTAATTGCATTACACTTTGCCCAATTGCTTATAATTATCTACATTTGCATTTTAATTGTCGGTAGCAAATCGGCTTTTCTCTCAATTACTCGCCGATCGAAGTCGTCCAAATCTCAAGTTTCCCATAGCCACTCGATTTTGAGCGTTTAATTGGGTCAATCGGAATGAGCGCGAAAATCGACTAATTAACTTTACAAACGCTCGGCAAATCGAAATCGATGTGGCCATCATAACTGTAAATGCATCAAATTAACTCTGCTTTGTGCCGAGTTGCCAGCAATCAACACAAATTTACACGCCCAGCAGGGCTCCCCACAACGACGGCGGCGACGGCCCAACTGTGCCGATAATGAAATTAATAAAAAGTGTGTAAAGAAATTGAACGAAAAAAAAAAAAAAAAACAAAAAACAAATCGGTAGGAAAGTTGCAAATGCAGTAGCCAAACGATCATCAAAGCGGCCAACGGAAACTCGAAGAAACAAGTAAGGAAGTAACAGTCGAGCCAGCCCGACTGTGATATACCCTGTACCTGGGGCTTGGAATCAAAATAATT
>JBAMCP010000682.1:17961-39687 GCA_037075105.1 Lissocephala sabroskyi | reverse complement strand
GCCGATCTTGAGTTCGGAGGGCGATTTCACGGTGTAATACAAACTGCTGGGGGGAGCAGACAAATCAGTTATAAAATAAGGGTGATTGGGGGTTAATGCTTACCCCCAGGAAGCCTCGACACTGTCGATCTGGGTGACCTCGCTCAGCATGTCCTTCCAGTGTTTGGACGGCGAGGTCCAGCGCTGACAGCAGCGCTCCAGAGAAGTAGCTGAGCCGGGGGACTTCTTCCGCATTGCTAGCGGTAGCACACACCTAATTTGAATAATAGAAATCCAAGAATTAGAATTATTTGATAGAAGAATGGATGAATTTCTGTATACCTTATATATCCATTGGCAATTCTGATCGAAAGCTTCGGGTACCCCAAAAAGTATGCTACTCAAAAATTATTTGTTTAGGCTTCGGCTGCCTCAAGTGGCCAAGAGCAATTAAAAAGGCTGATGCTGCACACAAACACACTGCTCCACTATTCTAGGCAGAAGTGTTTAGGGTGTTGCTGCTGCTTGTGGCCAGCAATGATTGTTAAAATGCTACCAAATTGGATTTTGAAGCCGAGCCAAAGCCACCACAGCTGGCCAGGTCACGAGGCAGCCTTGATAATGGCCTGCTGGCGAAATAGGCGTAAAATGAAACTTTTAAGTACTTTATGGCCGACACTATAAAATGGAAAACAGCTGTTATGTATGGGCCACCCCCCAGACCCCACACCCCGCCAACAACTACCAAGGGCCCCTCCGCAGTAAATGGACGCTGGTCCGCCCAACTTTGTGGGTAGATGGGAACTCTGTCGACCACAAACAAACATGTAGTACAAAGTTTTGCCAACGCTGCGAGTGATGAAGCAACTTTGGTAATATTCTAAATATCACACCGGCTGTAAAATGATTATAAAATGTAATGTAAAATGCCATCAGTGGGCCCGCCTCCTGGAGCCCTTCAAGTAGCTTGGCGTGGGCTTGGAAAATCCATCCAACGAAACTACAAGAAAGGGAAGCAGAATATTTGGCACCCTGTACTCCTCTTTTATTCCCCAAAACTAAACGTGGTAGCTTCATAATTCCCAGCGTTTGACCACCTAAATTCTTGCCTTTGGCTGTCGCACACGGAAAACTCATGAATTTCATAATTTTTCAATGGAATCTGCGCACCGGGCGCGCGCACAGACAAAACTATGCTGGGGAGCCCAACTCAAAGGGCTGACTGTTGGCCCCGCCAAACGAACGAAAGGGATTTCTTTGGCGTGGCCTGTCATTTGGTGCACGTGCGTGTCGCTTATGTGAGCAATTTACGCAGGCAACAAATACTTTGCATGCTTCTAGGCGCATTCACAATAGTCCTTCGCTGACAGTCAAACGACAGCAATAACAGAATCGACCAGCTATCCAGCGTCCCCATTACCACGGCCACTACCCGTTCGACAATCGACAATTGAAGTTCAGTTACATGCGGCGTATGCGCAACGTGTGACTCGCCCCTCCGAATATGCAATAAAACGAAGGGCCACGCACACAGCCTCGAAAGAGCGTCTAGAAAAAAGAATAGCGATTTTGGGCATTCAGATCGCCAGCAGCGATGACGGTGGCCGCCGTCACGACGCAAATATATCGAAATGTGTTTGAAAATGGCAATTTACGCACAGTTAGGACAGCAAAATATGCCCGAGGCGAGGCACAGGATGCCATTTAAATACCCTACACTTATATCCAAATCAAACAAGAACATCGGCTTGTCTCAGCCGGGGACAAGTCATTGTCCCTGTCCCTTTGTCCCGTCCAAACCTCAGATGAAGCTGATACCGTGGCAGCTGCCAGACTTCCACGTCTTCATGGCCTTCAGGGCATTCGGTCTTCGAGATGTGGGCAGTGTCTCCGTCTTTTGGGTTATGGCTGCCTGCCCTGCCCTGTTTTAGCCCTTTTTCCGCTCTGGCCAACTGATACGGCCCTCTAGATTCAGATATATTCGCTCTGCATACATATCTCTTAGTGATTGTCGATTTGATTACGTCAGTGCGTCCCCGGAGCGTTGAAAGTCGAAAATGCGCAAAGTTCGGACCGGTCCGGGCCGTTGGGGGATTTGCGACGTTGACCAAATTATGCCAAGTATTTGATTATTAGTTTTTTGCCTGCCCGGAGTCGCTCAAATACAGATAAATTGGTTGGACGTTTTATTGCCATAAAACTGCAGGACTCCACGTGGGACCACAGCCTGGGCGAGTTGTCGATTCGAAGGCCTTTAAAAGTTCTGTGAAATTCAAATCTTTGGCTTAACTTTCCCTAATTTAATTGGGGTCGATGATCAGGCGAATCTCAAAGTTTTAAATCACTCGGAGGTGCGACAAGAGCAGCTGCCACTCGGAAAGGTTGGATGACCATAAGCTGATTGGCTGAGTCGCCAGACGCTGAACTGAAAAACTATGACGGATGCTGGGCTAAACGATTCGCCGACTCTAATAGGATTTTTCGTCCCCCAGCCACCACAACCAGGCTGGCTGGCTATGCTTTCAATGTCTGGCCAACTATTTTTATGCGAGGTTTGAATAATTCAGAGCTCACCTCAAAGTTCGTGGCGCTATGCCGCGGGGCGTGTCAGTTCCAGGAATCAATTTGCCAGGCGATCACTCGACAGCCGTAGGGTATTCGAGGGTCTCTCAGGGGATCCCTGGCTGGGGAAAACTTTTCAACGGTTTGGCTGCTTAAATCATTAAAACGTTGCCAACTACGCCGAAAAGCGAAATGCAAAAACTGCGGCCAACCTAGGCGAGGTCCACTCTAATGGATATTTGAGGGCAGCTGAGGCTGAGCGTCCCTGGGGCCCTTGGTGGCCCCGTTGCTCGGGGCTGGCTGGGCCAAATTTCGCAACGAGCCTTCTGGGGCCCTGCACGCACACTGCTGATTGGAATGCTCTACTGTGTTGAGCTAATTAATGTCCCCGGCAGGTGTGTGCGGCTTGGCAGTTGGCAAAACTGCAACAATGCAACGCACGCGACAGGCCGTCCGAAAAACTGCTGCGCACGGAGGCAACGGCGGCAGCCAAGGTGGCAGGGAAGTCAACTCGGAGTCGCGTTCAGCTTTGCTTTTGGCTTTGAATGTAATTATAAACGAAATTATAAGCTGTGGCCGGGCAGGCCGACGGGCAGGCAGCCAGCCAGAGGCGCAGGCTCGGGCAGGAGACTCCTGAGGTGTGAGAGGATTTTGAGGTTGTAGCAGCGGAGATTAAAGTGGAAATTGCAATTTGCCACACAAAATGTATGAATGCAGGCTAACCCCGCCCACCCACACACAGCAGCAGGAGTAGCTGCTCATTCCCATACAAGGGAAGCAAAGGACATTGCAACTGGCAATGTCGGTTGGTACTTCCATCTCCGTGGCTGTCAGGCCGTTGCATTAAGTGCTAATTTACACATTTTGATTGCGGTTTTCACGCTTTTTGCATCCATCGCAGGCACATGACAGGTCCTGGCCAACTGCCGCCAGTCTCTTTCATTTTGTGCGGGGCAACCGCAGCCGCAGCGCTGTGGGTGGCGGCCCGCAAAAGACACAGGAAATCACCTTGCCCAACCACCGGACGGCGGTCGGCTTGGGGCAGCAGCTTTGCCTTTTCGATGGCATTATGTGGCATTTTTCTCCAGCTTAATGCATAATTTGCGTCCTGGGAATAAGGCGGAGGACACACGACCAGCCGACCAGCCACTAGGGCAGTCGGGCATTCGGGCATTTGGACAATCAGACAGACCGGGAGCTCAGCTTGGCGGGGTAAGTGCTTGGGAGTTCTTACCAACCGACTGCCATTAGATTACTTCACTGTTTTGCTTGGGTGGGGCCGGGACCGACTGGCGGCTGCTGGTTGACTGGCCAAAAGCGCTTTAACTTGGCCAATGACAACCCACACGCACACACAAAGACTTCACCGCAATCTACGCTCATTTAAGCCTCGCAAATTGTCTGCAAGACAGAGAAAGCCTCCTGTGGGAACGGAAATGGCTGGGAAGGTACAGTTGTGCTCGGCCGTCCATCGAAAACAGAGCCAACGACAACGAGAAGAGGCAGGGGAGATAGAGGAGACCGGGTAATTCAATCGAGAGGCTTTAAGGCCAAGTGGCTATTAAGTTTGATAGGAACTTTTCGAGCAATTCCTTCGTTTCGCAATCGAACGTTAGGAGTTCCTGAATCCAGCTCCGTTTTTCTTTGCCCTGGCAAAGGTAGTCTGGCAGTTTTTCATAGCCAGCCTACTTACGAGGGCTATCATAATTAATCGCCTGCTGGCTGCCTGCCACTAGAGCCTTATTTTGTCTGTCATTTATCTAAATAAGCTGGAGAGAAGGTGGAAGTTTAATCTAAAGATCCAGCAACCCTTCTCCGGGCGCCCTCTTGACGGCAAACCAACGCCGCTCTAAGCAGTGACATAATTTCTATTTCTTTTATATGAATACCCCCTGCCAGTTGGCTTACATGGTGTACGAGGGCTCCCCTCTGTCAGCTTCATATTATAAATTTCTTATTTTGCTCAGATAAGCAGGGCGCCCCTACCCAGGAGCCCGGCACACGCAACACTTGCCCACGCGCACGCTTACAGCCGCCCACCCGCGACAGGGGGACTGGCACCCACACATGCTGAGTGTGCTCGACTCAAGCTGGCTAATCAGCAAATGATTTTATTGACAGGGCGGAGTTAAGGTCCAAAGGATTTGACTGACGGCCAGGCAAGTGGTGGGGGAAAAAGTTGCGTCAACAAATCTGCTGCGCTTGGCTTGTTTTCAATAATTATGGCACTCCGCCGAGGGCAAACGGGGTCGTGGGGGAGCCGAATTTGATAAGAATGCCCAAATAATTAGACGGAAAATCAGGACAAGCGGTTGGCTACGTTCTGGGGCGCCCCGCTGGCGCCACACGCTGCGTATACGCAATAATACCACAATCAAAACGGGCCAAAGACGGAAACAAAATTGTAATTGCATATGCAAAATTCTACGACGCCTCTTACACAACAAATGAATTGGATGCACATAAATAAGCCTACTAATGTCTGCCGCCGCCCTCGACTCCCGCAAACTCAATTACGCATTCATTTCAGTTGTCAACTTTGACTCTGACAAACAAGCCAGCAAAATAGGAAAAAATATTGTAGTCCCCCGAACGCCGCACGCCCATCGTGGAGGATGCCACTAATTTTTGGCCTGTAAACATATTTTAACAAAGATGTCTACAAAAAAAACAACAGAGAGAAAAGTCAGCCAAAAAAGTCGACCATTAAATGCTCTCAGTTCAGATTCTGGAAAGGAATTGAAAGCGATTAAAGGCGCCAATCCCGAAGCCTTGGTTCAGAGAATTCCTCATCAGATTTTCAGAGATCAGGGTGGGAAGACTCTGCGATCTTCGGATTCCTCTTTCTCCCAGCAACCAGCAGCTGAAATCTAATTAGTATAGATGAAATACAGACCGATTTTGAATCTTCCTTTAGCTTGTATCCTGGGATTTTCCCAGCCTATCCAATATGCCTCGCTGCCTTGAAAAGCCAACTGAGAGTATGACATGGGGGCTTGGCTAGGATGGCTGAGGAAACGTGTGACAAAAACACCAAGGACATTGATAGCGAGAAAGGTCGACAAGGGCGGCAAACGCATTGCCCGGGCCTGGGAACAGGGATATATGTCTTTCATATAGAATTGCCATAAACAATGTCATTTGACATGCAAATTTATTTATGAAAATAACAGACGAAACGGAGAACGGCGAGGCGGAGCACAAGAAAAAGAATGGCAACCAAAATGGCAACAAACAAACAGAAAGAATGCCGAAAACATCAGAGCGGCGGTGGAGAAATCACAGCCGCTTCGTTGGCCAGGTCCTGACGCACATGCTCGATTGAAAATGAGCTGCTGAGCTCAGCAAGAAAACCGGGCAAAGGCAGGCAAGTGCGGAAGTAGGAAGGCACAAGAAAGCGGCCAGAAAGGACAAGAAACTCAAGCGTGAGGCGAAAGTATCTGGAAAGGACGATGGGGAGAGGCCACGCCAACTTGCGTGCAAATAAACCAGGAACCTTGGGGGTCGGGGCAGGATGAGCGCACACACTGACAACAAAAGTGAAAGTGCGCCTCCGCCTCCATCCTCCTCACACACACACGCACACGCATGTTGAAAAATTCAACAGCATGTGGCCGTGGCAAGATAATTTTTCTCCTTGTTGTTGGGGTTCGCCTTCTTTTGTTTTTGTTGCGTATTTTTTTGCCCAGCGATATCTTTATGCTTCATACCGATACACTGTGTTCTCTGCTGTGTGTGTGTGTGTGTGTGAGGCCAATATTTTGATAAGTGTAAGCAAAAATAAACAAGCCGTGAAAACAAAACCAAATAGAAAAGTTGCCAGTTGCCGGTCAACAGTCGAAGCCGCCACCGCCGCCGCTGGCCACCCGTCCCCGAAAAGGACACGGTCCATTTTTTTTTTCGGTAGGGAAAAGTTTCAGGTTTTCCCAACTGGACAAACCCTACGCAATCATCTGTGTGTGTGCATGGGTGTGAGGTATTTGGCTTAGCAGTGGACCACTTTGGTTTTTATCGCTGCCGGCCGAGTTAGGGGCGTTCAGATAGCCAAATTCCCAAAAAAAAGCGAAGGCAGCGGTGGAGTGAGACTTCCTGATAGGGAAAGTAAAAAGTGAAGTGCTAGCGAGCATACGAAAGGAAGCGAGATAAAACAAAAAAGCAAACGAGCAAAGAAATTATAAAAAAAGGAAGCGAAATAAAGCAAAACATGCGGCGGGGCTAAGGATATAAATTACTAGCGAAAACTCACCCGAATTCCAGGAAAGACGATTGAGCAATCGACGCCTTGAGTTGCGCAATTAATTTTCAATTTTCCTGAAAATAAAGAAAAGTAATTAAATTTTGCTCTGTTAAAAAGCTCTTTAAATTCCGCCGGCCTTGAAAGATCAATGGACGGAGGGACAAAAGGATTTCGGGGGAATTCTTTGACCGCATTTTGCGTCGCGACGTTGGCCCATTTATTTGAAACCTTTGATTTGTTGGCTGTCTGCTGAGTGATGTTTTGATTGTTGGTCTTTTTCTCTGTGTCTCGTCAACTCAAACACAGCAATTAGTCCCCAGCCCCAACCGTCCGCCCTTCGTTTGGCTTTGAGAATCGAATTTCCCCGGCCGAAAGCCCAAGTAGTTAGTTTGCCTTCCAGATGGCCTCCCATAATCAAAGTTAATTTATTTAAGTTTCTTACCGAAATCGTCACGAACGCCACTCAAATTACCACCGTCTTGCCTTTGTGTTTGCTTAGGTCAAATCGAGTTTCGGGGGCGGGGAAAGTAAATTACTAGAGAGGCGGGGGGCGGGCCAGCGGGCCGGTCCATTTAAATGTCAACGTAACTCTGATAACTTTTCGAATTAAAAGCGAAGCCTAACCTACGAGTATGCATATCCGTATGCCAAGACATGTAATCAAAAATACATTTTTCCCAAATTAGTGGGGGCCTGCGTGTGTGGGTGAAGGACGACCAGGAGGCGATTTGGCTAAGGAGCGCGGCGCGGAATCATTTGCGCAACATTAACTCGACAGCTTGACGAACCGTCAATTTTTCCAGCGAACTTTTCCCTAATATCGACGACCGGAAGGCCAAACCTTCTGGGGGTCGAACAGACCGGGGAATACTCTATTTTTGGACCGCCCCACAATAAATGACTAGGAAATGTGGCTCGTGTCGCTTGTCACACACATGGCAGAGCGGTTTGAAATTAAAAAAAGGAGAGTTGAATGGAATTCTCAAGAAATCCCAACAGATGCGGCTTAAATTGCCTGCAAATTTGTCTTTCTTTCGGAAATTTCAATTCCATTGTCTGGCCAGCGCCGAGTCACTTGTCATATTTGTGCGCCCTCAGGTGTGCGTGTTGGTTGCCATGGGGCAGCCCCCAGAATGACGACATTCAACCTGTCCCATTGACTACAGCATCAATTTTCTGTGGCATTATTAAAAAAAAAAAGAGAAGAAAGCCAGAAGAGCCAACGAGACGGTTAAGGAAGGAATAAAATATGTAAGAAAAACGCCAGGCCATGTGCGGAATATTTGCATAAAACGATGTCTCATTCCAAGTGAATGCGCAGTCACAACACAAACACACACCACACACACAAGCAGAGTTGGGGCCCTTCAACCGCACAATCTGCACGCAAACAGACACCCTCACGCCCTCAAGGATTTGTGGCTGAAGCGCTTAGCCAAAGCAAACAAAGCCAGAGGAAGATGCTCGGGCGGACAGCCGCCCAAGCGACTTGTTGATGGTAGGACTGGGACGCTGGGAGCATCCGCCATTTGGCCACTTTGCATCATCGATTGCCCACCAGCCCAATGCCCCATCAAATCAATTCACAATAGATAAGCCGCTGGGAGGGCCGGCCCGGCAATCGTATAATGCATTTAAATATGCGTACGTGTGATCGATGGACTGCTGTCCTCATGTCAAATAATTCGTCCACAGTTTCACTTCAATTGCGCAATCACCAAAATCGCATCAAAGCTCCAGAGCCATCGCCATCGTTATTGGCCTGGCCATGAAAATTGTGGACTTTCATACGGTTTTTGATAGCGCGAGTGTCCTCATCCTGTTCGTCTGCTGCACAAATTGTATGGCATATAAATTGCGGGGCCTTTGTTTGAGTTGCCAACAGAATCAGCGGTCCTTCTATTGTCCTCCGCTTGCTTCCGCAAAAATTCATGACCCGCAAATCGTAGTTTGCCTGGGAATTTCCAATCCCTCTGCATACACGCGGACATGCGGCTGCGTGTGTGCGGATTGTGTGTGTTAGTTGGCTGTTGATTTCTGTTTGAATATTTAGCATAATTCCACATGTACACGCCGCGATCCTTCTCATCACGCTGACAATGATGGAATAGAATTTGAGTTTTGATTGGTCGCGTTGTCGGTCAATGAAGACATTCCCGCAAAATTGATGACCTGATGGGCCTCACCAACCGCAGCCCATGACAGCCATAAATTAAATGAAATTGAAACTCTGCCAACGCAGGAGTTCCCACCCCACAGAAGTTAATCAACGGAAAGTTCAACCGACGAAAACTGACTAAACTGACCAGAAGATTGCTTTGTAATGAGTGGGAAACTAATAAGTTGGTGTTGGAAGTTTCTTAAAGGGTTTCAGGTTACCAAGAAACTATAGAATGCTTTGAGCAATTACGCTGACTTTCGGGACTCTCAAAAAGTCCGGGCATCTTCGTAAATGCTAAGAAAATATGATTCTGTAGAGAAGGAGATAATAATAGATCGGTGACCTGAAGACCAAACAGATTGCTGGCGATTATTTATATCATCTGCTCTAAGGTTGGCTTCTCTATTTTCCTCTCCCTCGATTCTCTAGGTCGCCCTTTGTTTTAAATAATTATCGCTGTGCCAGGCATCGCCAGCTTAGCATTTATAATGATTTGAATTTATGAACTCACCACTTTGGTTGGTTTAGCCGGCGGTTCGGTGGGGTTTGTCTGGGTTCGGTTAGCCACCAACTAACCAACTGAGCAGAAACTGTCACAGGCACTCCAGCGCCCCCCGGGGCACACTCACGAGACGGCAGCTTAGAGTATTTCACGCTAAATCCAAAAGTTAAGCCAAAATGCACATAAATCAAATGCAAAACTTTTGTTTTCACTGTTTGAGTTTTTATCGCCGGCACAGCAAACCAGCACCAGCAGCCAGCTCACATGTGCGAGGCTCACCCGAAACACAGCCAACCACAGCAGCTCATCATAAAGCTCATTTGAGCAGCCGCCAGGCAGTTGACCAGGCCGGTTCTTTGCCCTTTCTCTGGCCACAAGAATGCCAAGACAGGCCCGCCGCACGCCCACAACTGGGCCAGAATTAAGCAGAACAAATGAGTTGGAGGCGAAATTTGCTTTTTTCTCGGCAGGCCGACAGTTGGCAGTGCAAACAAAACAAGGCAGCAAAATAAATTCTCGTAATTGATGTTGCTAATTTGTCATTTGTTGCCGGCGCGGCTGCCACATCATCTCTCAGGCGGAGCTCTGCCCGCACTGCAGCCTGGCCAGCTGCCGCCACAACTGCAGATGTCCAGCTCCCAACTCCTTAGTTTTCCCAGCCGTTGACTAATATGTGAGCCATGCAAGCCGAGCCGCCCAGTTGGCCAGGTGGAATGGGTGGAATTTGTTACGCTACACGCGCCCGGAAGCCGGCTGCCGACCGAGAATGAGAATCACAAACGACTTGCCCACGCAGAAAAAGGTAACCTGCCTGACGGGGCCCAAAAGCCGCGACACGCGCCCAATGCAAGGAGGACGGCAGGACAAGGCGACGATGGCGCCCCGACCCGAGGTATTTTGATTCGCTCGAACCCATTAGGAGCCGCAGAATTTAATCGCATGCGCCAAATTAAACATAATATTTCAAGTAAAACATAAGGGGAAAAAACAGTAGTCAAGCGATAAAAAGGACGATGGAAATAATATCAAAATAAGGGAAGGAAGAAATAATTTTGATACCCCTTAGAAATCTCTTGAGGCTCCTTTCTCCCCTCATCGTTCGCCGATTCTCTTCCATAGTTGTATTGCATTTCTTTATAGAGAATCTATTGCCCTAGAAAAAATGAACTCTGGTTTTTGGGTGTCCTTTCCAAACTGACTCCCAATTTGCTTAGCTTTGTCGGTTTCGGGGAATCTTCACTGCTTTTAGCTTCAATAAGAAAATACCCCCATTTTTCTTAAGTAAATTTAGCGCAACTTTTGCTGTCAGTTTTTCCCAGTTGCGTTGTCAAAAATGAGAAGGACGCAGACAGGGGAAAAAAAAGTCAGGCAGCCGGAAATTTTCGCGGAGAAAAGGTTTCCCAAAAAATGTTCGGCTTCGCTCATTTCAATTTCGCTTAGTTCACTTACCCCCGATTTGGACGCGGCTCTGTTCCGTTGAGTGTAATTAATTCCTTCTGGTTTGGCAAACATTTTACGCGTAGATTGCTTGTCCTTTGTCTTTTGGCTAAGCGTCTCTCTCGCCAGCAACTAAACGATGTGGGGGGCGATGTAGATGACGACGAGTCGAGTCAAAGGCAAAACGCCGCAGCAAACAACTCAATCGGAGGGCTAGGAAGTTAATGCCAAAAAAACTCTTAGCGCAAAAAGAAATGGAAAACTTTCCGCCAAAGTTATCTGGCAAAAGAGGCAAATTATTAAAAGAAATTACCAAAAAAACAAAACAGAAAACTATGCGGGCAAAGTCCAGACCCAAACAAAGCATAAATAAACTAATTTAAGTTTCTTGTGTGAGTTTCGGGCTGCCCCCGACCGGCGGTTGGCCCGTGGCGCTCACTCGGAAATCTTTTCCATTTTCTCTTTTGGGGCGGATGAAATCGGCGGAATATATGGGGCGTCTTAATGGCTTAGTTTGGCGGTTTTAAAGACGCGCACTTACGGCCAGCAGGCGTGAAATAAAATTGAGCCCGAAAGCCCGCCAGATCGTTGGCAACAGTTGCCAACTGACTGGCCAGCGGACCGGCCAATTTGGCAAAAGCCACCCGGCCGGCCACGCCCCGTGACCGATGCGCGACGCACGACGCGTCGGGGTAATAATTTCTTTTTTAGAAAATGAAAAATCTGCCAAGCGGACATCGCACAGCGGACAACGGACAGCGTCTGAGAAATTCAAGCCGCCACCGCGGCTGCTGCTGATGATGTTCGCCCAGTTCAAAGTTCAACGGAATCTGCGGGGCCCCAAGTCGGCGCCGCCCTCCTGTCATGAATTTGCATATTTGTGGTTCCGTTCCTTCAGCGGCCCCTTGCCTAATGCATAGAGCGGGCTTTCTATTTCCCGTAGTGTGAAATTTAACGCTGGTTATTTTTGTTTCTTTGCAGTTCCTTTTCGTCCGCCTTTTTCCGTTTCATAATGGAGTCTCTGCCGGGAGGAGAATGAGCGCCTGCCTGCCATTTAAATGCCAACAATGACAATGAGAATAAAATTTTTAGTTTGCCTTCGCTTAAGTCGACCAGAGCAAAGCTAAATGGACTGAAATTTGAGAAATATTCTCCGCAAATATCAGTTTTCCCAGAAAACTTCTCGAGTAGCCACTCATGTATTTGTGCAGCGGCAGCGGAAATGCTTTCTCCCTTTGACTTTCGCTGCGAGTTGCTTACCTTTCGCTGCTGGCGGAGGAGGCAAAGTTCGGCGCTCAATCAACCTTGTCTTGAGCCCACTTAACACGCTGGCACTTTGGGCCATGCAAGCGCTTAGATTTATTAGTCACGGCCACCTCGCATGCCATCACGCGGACTGTGGGTTACACGCTGGGGGACGCGTTTGTCAACAGAGACGATGTTGCTGTCCAACGTTGCGTATACGCAATGTCTATGTATTTAAGCCTAAATTATTAACCGCCGGCCCGTGCCACACTTCCACACACACGCACGCATACAGCCGCAAAACTTGATTGCTTTCCTATAAATGCGCTCGAGCACTTGAAACTAATACATTGACGATGACTCAAATACACTGAACGACGAGAGCTGCTGGCGGCGGTTGGTGGGGGGCCTCACGCATACCAACAAATGGGTCGCACCAATTTCATGAGTCATTTAACCGACTTGTTCAACAGCAGCACGCAGAAAAATAACGACAAGTCGGGCTCAAGTTTCCCTCCAACGAAGATCCACTACCTTTTTTCCTACCAAAAACAAAAACGGGTGAGTCTTTAGAATCAGATCAGAAAGTAATTGAGATATTTAAATTCACCTCCCTTTTCTTTTGGGGGCTTTTAGATTCTCCGTCTCCGATTCTGAGATTGCTGAGGTCGTCTTCTAATTTCAAGGTAACAAAATATATAAAATTTATTTACTAATAATACCAAATCGAGTAATAGGAAATTATAAGCCGACTTTTACCCTTTAAAAACCTCACAATCCATCTCTTGACCACCACGAGTCAAAGTTTGCCCCAAAAAGTAGGCAATTCTTCTAGTTCAATCCCAGTGTGGATTTCGCTTCCTAAAAAGAGTATAGGGCTGTGCAGTACTACTTGTCAAATGCCCGGCTATTGTACCTTACAATGTTGGCAATGCGAGTACCATCCGGGCCTTCGGCTGGATGCTCGCTGGGTGGATGGATGGGCGATGTTTGTTTGTTTGTTGTCGTATGCCGCATGATTATGTTTATGGAACTGTGTGCGTTTCAATGGGCAGACTATGTCGTTGTGTGTGTCGCTGTGTGTGTGAATGCCATTGGACATCCACGTTGAAGTGCGCACAAAAACATAAACAGAAAATCGAAAAAATAAAAACTTGCAACGGATACGAGCGGCGGCAGCCAAACCTTCACTTTCCCCATCTACACACGTTTGTGTGTGTGTGAATGCCTTTGTGGATCTGTGCTTATAACGAAAATGAGCAAAAATGTGTGGATGCTCATAAATACAAACGGCCAGCAGCAGCACGAGCCCAAAAAAACCCTCACCCGAGTTCCCTGGACGGCAGAAACAAAAACGGAAACACGCAACGTCGCATCCGCCTTTAATCTGTACAGTGGCTAGATGAGCCCTGCCAACGGAAGGACCCAAAGGCGCTGCAAGGAGCTGGCTTAGATGGAGCCCGGCCCGGCTCGCCGGGGACGATTGCCAGTCCTGACCCAAAAATGCGGAAATTAAAACATATGTATTTATGGCCACCCACACACACACACACACACAGGACACGTGCTATATTTTTGAATGCAATAACGAATCCAACGACAGTCGCCTGGGGCCCACTGGCAAGCAACCTGATATGCATCAGAGCCATGCGCTTCCTTGTTATCAGCGCTCGTCGGAAGTCTTTATTATAAGGATTTTTGTAGTTTCTTGCTGACTGCCCCAGTGGCCACAGTTGTTGAACTTTCCACCCACCGCCCGCCGTCGACCTATAAGAGCTGGGAAAAGGGGGAAAAGTAAACTTTTACTCACAAACGCTTGCACTTCGACCGGCCCCGAAAAGGCCCGGGGCCAAATGCAAGGCCCGGCATCGGATCCAAACCGAACCAGAGACTGCTGTGGACTGCCCAGGCCTCGGCTCAGGGTGTGCTGGTCAAGTGGACTTACTACGTGAACGCTATTTGTAGTGGTGCGTGTAATCCGCTTTGCTGAATGCCGCCTGAACCCGGCACGCCCACCATGTGGCCATCATGCATCTAGACAACTGCGCCCTCGATTCACCGTCGAGATGGTGCGGCTGATGGGCCGGGGTCGGGGGTCGGGGGGCGAGGTGGCCGCAAACTACAACCAATCCGCCCAGCAGCTGCTGGCTTGAGTTAAGTGCTTGTAAAATTACTGTTTGTGGATTTTCAAATGGAAATTAATTTTCACCAAAGAAAAGCAAAAACAAAGAGACAAAAGAACGAGAGAGAGCTATACAAAAAGGGATAGAGAGCGAAAAAGGCAGAAAAATAAAAGCTGAGCCATTGAAGCTTGCGAATTTTTGCGGCTTGCGTTCTTCGCTCGACGTGCTGGTGGGTCGGTCGGTCGGTTGGTCGACGTGCAAGCGAATGAAGTTGGCGAATGTAATGTCTTCATAGCGCAGCCAAATGAAATTAAGCCAATTATCCTGTTTCCAAATGAACTGCAAGAGCTTAACAATCGATAAGCTACTTAAACCGATTTCAAACTCTCTAACCGGCGCTCCTGCATTTTTTCTTTGCCACGAATTGCTGGATAACGACGGATAGACGATTAAACAGGATACAGGTAAAGACCTTAATAACCCCTTTAGATAGATAGTAATTCCATGAGAACTTCGGACTATGCTCCTTCTAAGCAGACTCTTCTCGGTGACTTAGGAATTCTAACCTTTCTGGTTCTTTTATATATTTACCGGGGTTCCATTTACCTTTTCTCTGTTGTGTTCTTAGCTGCTCTTCAGCTTCTCTTCTCTTCTGGAAAATGAGCTTCAAATGCTAAGCAGAGAGCGACCTCTTAAGTCTTCAAGCTGATCCCTTGAAGAGGTACATAAAAATAGAGAGGGAGAGAGAGGGAACTCTAACCATCATTAAATCCTCTCTGAAGCATTTTCAGTGCTCGCAATTCTCATTCATTTTATTGCCCTTCTCTCTGCTCCGCTCTTCCTCAATGTTCTCTTAAATTTCCAGGCTCTCCTCCTCTCAGCGCCTTCTGCAGCAAATCTTGCTTTTATCGCATTTATATATTTTGCTGCCCAACTGTACTTTCCGTGTTGCTCTTCTTCTGTCTGGTTGTTGGGGAAATGAGACCCACCTGTAAGCCATTTAAAAGAGCATTGAGCGAAGAGCCAAGAGCCGAGGCGTGCCAGCCGGCATGTTCGTGCTTACTATTCCACTTAATCTTAAACTGTTTATCGCATTAAGTATACGCTGCGTTGGCCCAGTGGTCATTGCAAATTGCACTACTCGTCGACTTGTGCTGATCCATGCGAAGTGCCGATTACCCCACAGACACACACCAGAGCCGCCGCCTCCTCCTTCGGCTCGTCTCGTTCTCTGTACTTTTCTATAATTGCATTTTAATATGCTGTGGGCAAATTTCTTGCTGGTTGCTGGCTTTTTTGCTGTTCCAGGACGAGCGCCAGCTCTGCTGGCAAAAGTTTTAATTTAATTATAGTACCATTTGTGGCCAGTGCATTGCATATGTTGCGTATAACGTGCGGGCCGCACAGTGGGCTCCATAATACAATAATAGTTGGACGGCCCCCTAGAATAAGACTTGAGGATTACGGGCCGTAATAAATGTCCGTACACACGTACACACACATGGGTCCTTAAGCCAATAAGGGAATTTAACTCGAGAGTTGCCAGCCTCCCTGCCTCCGCTTTGCAGTCCTCGCGCATTTTGGGGCACTGGTTAGTTAAAAGTTTTCGTCGGTCTGATTATCTGGCCGGATGTCTCGAAATCTAATAAAATATTTCGGCATTTACTGCAAATTAGTGTGGGCAGGCCTACGCTCGGTTGCCTTCGTTCTCTTTTGTTTAAAGTTGAAATCTGATGGGTATCGGGCTTTTCTGGGGGCCTTAATTAAGCTACGCTTATTTAAATCTATTTAAGCCGAGCCAAGATGATAAATTCAGCCCCACGCGGGACTCTCTTCATATTTATGGCAAATGAATATCAACCAAACCGCCCATTCATCAGGGGCCAGCCCGAGTGTGTGTGCGCCTCTCCGTGTGCGTGTCATTGATTTATCACAAATGGGAGGGAGACCGTAACAATTCAATAAGTGGAAGAGAGAGAGAGGGGAGAAGGAGTTACAGGCCGAAAAGAGGGTATTAAATTGGCCATCTGACTGGCCGGCCACTTCAGGCGACAAAGCCACAAACGACTGATAGACTTGTGGGCAGGGAACGACCGAAAGCACTTGCCATTTTGGGAGGTGTAAGCAAAAATGTATTGTGGTCATAAACTGCAGCACACCAAATCCAGCGGCAACAACAAAAGCCCAACCGTCCAGGGCTTACAACTTTATATGACGGCAGCTGGGGCCCTTCGATGACTGACTGGCCAGCCCAGTTGAGCCTTTGCTTTGACACTTCAACTCGCCTGAAGTACGACTGGCCATACGTCATCCAAGGATGGCCAGAGGAATGGACCGGTTTCGGTTTTTGTGGCTGTGCCCGTCTGCTCAGGGTCAAGGGCGCGGATGATCCCCCAATTGGTCACCTTCCAAACAGTGGTTAATAATTTTTTCGAAAGAGAATTAAAGATTTTTTAGGCTCACTTTAAAGACCCCAAAAAGCTCTGGTAATTCTATCCGATTGTCGAAATGTCCAGACGAATTTTCAAACCCAAATAACCTGGAAACGGATAAAGATTGATTAAAAGGGGAAATATGCTTTGAAAAGGTCATAAAAGATATAAATGTCGAACTAGAAAAGGACCCCATTCGAAGGTTAAATATCCAGTTGCATTTTTCCTTTTCATTTAATTCGCCCTCTTCACTTGCGAGCTACTCAAATTTCCGTTTCATTCACTGCATAAATATTTCCATTTTCTAAATTCCGTTCACAATTTCCCTGCAATTGAAATGTTTTCCATATTCTATAGTTTTCATTGCACTGCTCAATTAAGCGATGAATTGAGTAACTTAAATTTTACAGTTCATTGGCAGAGGAAACTGGAAAAACTCATGGCCCTTCTCGCCGCGCCCTGCACTTGCCCCATTTTTTCTTTTTTGTGTATCTGCACATTTCGTGCACTTCAAAACGCGAAAATTACGGCGCCCATTCACCACACCCCGCCAGAGTCCCTGGCCTGCCTGTGGCTGCCTGACTGCCGGCCGTAATATATGGCGCATTATGGGGCCCTTCACCGCACGCGTTCGTTGGTTGGTGTCCGGCATAAACACCAATACAATCACGCCCGCTCACGGATACATACACGCCAACTTTTCGACATAAAACAATAAAAGTTTTTCGCTTATTGCCCACTTGTCCTTGAGTGGTTTTGCATGAAGTCGCCAAGCGACGATGTCCGCCGTCGTCAGGAGCTGCGGCCAACTTTTCGTCAATAAATATACATAGCATACTTTGCAGCGTCCATTAGTTTACGGCTGCCATCAAGAACGGGCCGCAGGAACCAGCTCGATAACGACACCAGCAGAGCAGCAAGCAGGTCAGCAGCTCGGCTGGATTCACCGATTTATTTATTGATTTTCCATCAGCGTGCGCTCAAGTGTTTAACTATGTGCTAATATTTATTAAAAACGTAACGGCACGTAACGTTGCGACCACGTAACAGCCTCACATACATACCGAGTGACTGTGGCTGGTGCTTCTGCTTTTATTGAGGGGCATTCATTATGTTTCCACATGGCGAGCAGACGGCCGGCCAACCTACGCTGCGTATGATTAATCTCATTTCATTATGCTATCGCCTTGGCCGCATCTTCGCCACACACACACTAGGGGGTCCGTGTGACTGACTCGTCCAAGGATGAAAAATGGTTTGCTTTGTTTTGGGGGCCCCATCACCTTCTCCATCCCTCGACGAGGACCTGTAATTTATTACCCATTTGTACTTACCCGTCTGGTGGCCCCGCCCTTGCCCCCTTCTTACCATCAGCCAGTTAGATCGAGCGATTAAAACAACTCAATTAACAGTTGACATAATGGTATTCGTTAGTTGTTTTACGTTTTTATTTTCGGTTTCTCTCGGCGTCCTTCAACTTTTGCTGCGCTTTAAATTCTTACAATTTTAAAAGAGTTTTGTTTTATTTTAATTACGTTCTTTAATCGCCCGTTGCTCTCTGTTTTTTTTTTTTTTAATATTTAATTGAAAGTTACTTTCAAATTTATTTTCCTTTTTTTCTTTAAATAACATGTATATATTTATAGCTTTCCTTTTTTTTCATATATTAAATACACATTTACATATTGTATTTGACGTCAGTTTTATGCGTTTTTCGATTTGTTCCTTAGAATTAAATACCGTAAAGAATTTGTCACGATTTTTGGTTTACCGCTAGATTTATTTTCTCTCTCTGTGTGTCTCGTTTAGTGCTTAGAAAAGTGTTAATCGGTGAGCAGAAAAGCTTGAAAAGAAATACCGAAAGTAATGGGAAATCCTAGAACACCTATGGGAATTCACCAAGGAATTTATGTAAATTTATATAAATTCAATATACGCATTTTTTATGCCAACTTAATTAATAAATTTCCATCAAAAGATTCGCTCTCAATTGAGCTGGGAAAAAAATGCACGGAAATTTTCCGCATCACAAAGCTTTTGCCAATAATTAGAAGGGAAAATTTTAAATAAATTGATGGGAGAAATTCGTGTCAGATTTTTCGCGGATGCAACGCATTTTTTTATGTTTAAATTTATACGGATTTTTTTTTCGGATCTTTTTCTCTGCTTAGCTTGATTAATGAAACTTTTGCTCGTTTTTAAATTCCTATCAATACTTTTATAAATGTGTGTGTTTTTTTTAAGATTAGTTTTCTGTTTTTCTGTTGATTCATATTTCTAAAAGACATGAAATGGATTTGTATTTAATTTCAAACTGCAAAGGGACTGATTCTCGGATTTTTCTATGACGAAAGGAAAATCGAACAAAAATAAAATGTTTATAAAATCAGAAACTTGTATATAGAATTTTCGGAAAGCCTTAAAAGAAGCCTGAGAAGTTTTAACAATTTGCACATATTTTTTCAGAACTTGAACATTTTTTCGTTTTTTTGTTTAGTTTGTAACTTTTGTTTTGCTCGTTTTTAACTCGATTTATTTTAACATTTCTCTAATGCTTTTGCCTTATCGCTTATCAATCAACAACAAATAAATTTCGAAATGTGCAACGATTCCAATCACCCCCCGCATACCCCACCGCCCACCGGCACTCGCCCTGTCTTCCCCTTAAATTTTATGGTACACTCAAGAAACGAAGGCCGAAACAAAATAATCTTTATGCTAAATGCTCCATTGACTAAACGCTAAACACACTTAGATGCTGTCACGAACAAACTTCATTAAGTGTGGATTAATTTGGGGTATTCTTTTTTTGTGGTATTGCATTGTCCTCCCCTCGAATTCGGTCGGTTAGGTACACTGATTTAATGCTTGGGTATTCATAAGTAATTTTTACAGGATTTCTTTTTTTCTTTACTGGTTATAAATTGGTTGCTTTGCGTAGTCAGTACTTTGAAAATTTGATGCGCAGTTGAAAGTTGAACATTCCTTTATAATTAAGTTGAATTTATTTGCTATTTGTCTAGATGCTTGAAAGTCTGGTTTCCTAGAGTTCTTTTTCTTCTGTTTCTTTTGAGTATTAAAATTTACAAATGCCGGCACACAAATTCTTGCCATAGTTTAGTTTTTTTGTTTTCCTTTTTCTCTAAATAGTTACAGTGGCGTCTAGAAAAGCAGTACGTACAACTATCATAGCGTTCGGTAGTGTAAATTTACAAGGACAACCTCGAATCGGCTGTCTAGCAGTTTTCAAGCAGTGTTCGTTTGGTTGGGTCGAGGAGGAGGAGGGAGGGAAAGGAAAGAGAGGAAACAGAGAACCGTGGGTTGCACAGCCTATTTACAGGGGGGAAAACAAGTTGAACTTGAAATCAAAGACAACTCACAACAAACGGCTCGATTGTATGATACAAAGGCGACAACTTGGCTGTCGTTTCGGTTGCGATTTGTGCTACAAATTTACGTATACGTCGCTGATTCATAGAAAAGAACAAACCAAGAACTCAAAATCTCTACTTTTACATACTTAACCCTAAAGAGCGACTCCTCTTCTCTCTGTCTGGCTGTGCGAGAAAGATTCCTCCAGTTTTAAATTTATATTTATAGTTTTTTTCACTTAGTCTAACGTTCTTAATGGCGGCCACCTCACTCACCTGATGTCCGCCTCGTAGACCCGGCTAAACGTCGCTGATTGTGGCCATGCGGCGGTTGTGTCCTGGCGCTGACAGCTGCCACGTCTCCTTAACGTCCGCCACCGCCGGGCCAGGCGGGCTGACAGCGCCCGTGACACTGGCACTAAACTTAAAATGCACTCGAGCCAACGCCGCCACAGACTGTGTCCGTATCCGGCCACGACTCCCGGTCCTGGGACGCTGCGCCTGCGCAACGCTTGCCGCGTGGCTGGTGAATGGCCGCCTCCTGTCGACCCGTACAACGTGAGCCGGGTGAGCCCGCTGAGGGCCGCATACAGCGCCTGGCAAACGCTAAACTGCACAAGGATACAAACAGGTACACTAAGAGATAGCGACTTGGAGACATGCGAGGTTGCGCTTGTGCCGCGTGCTGCATTGCTGCTGGGAACTCCCCTGGAAACGGAGTGAGAAACACCTGTTTAATTTACATCTTTTTTGCTGTTCTCATACTCAGACAATTGGTGGATATGCTAAATTGATTATTATAAGTGTAAATGTTTATATGTGGAAGGCGAAAAGGATGGAGGGGGAGGATTAATAGGGATAAATGGGGTTCTATTGGCGTTTGATTTGAATTTGAATAGCGCCCTCAGAAATTGTTGAAGATCTCATCTCCAGACTTCCCAAAGACTGATCCAATCAAAGCTAACAAGAGAACTGCCTTCTTCTCACTCCACAAAGTCCCATGCTGTGAGAAAATGCTGAAAATCTCATCTGCAAACGTCTCAACCCACCAAAGACTCACCCTATCGAAGCTGACAAGAGAATTGAATTTCCTGGCTCATCGATCTCCAGAAAGTCCCACGATTTATGACAGTTTGATTGGAATTTAAATAGCGCTCTCAGCAAATGCTAAAGATCTCATCTGCCTATTCCTCAACGCCCTAAAGATTGATTCTATCGAAGCTGACAAGAGAATTGAATTTCCGGGCTCATCGGTCTTTAAAATCTCTCCACAATGTTCCATGCTCTCATAAAATACTGACGATCTCATCTGCCAACCCCTCAACGCTTCAGAGACGGCCTTTCCGTTGACTGCCTTCCCGTTTGATTTAGATTTGAACAGCGTCCTTAGAAAATGCTAAAGATCTCATCGAATCTTATCGAAGCTTACAAGGGAACCTAGTTTACGGGCTCATCGGTCTCTACAGTCCCTCCACCAGCTCCCATGAGTTATGAGAGGCAGTGAGGCCCTTAAAAGTCGATTGTAGATAGCCTAAAATGAAAACATATCACCGCCCCATTCCTCTCAGTTTAAAACTGCAAAGAAATCATCTCCCCGGTTTTCTCCCTTCGTCGACAAGGTCGCCAGGCGAATTTATCTCGGGCGATGTGCGTGCTCCTGGCATTGCGTGTGCCTGG
>JBAMCP010000682.1:0-17861 GCA_037075105.1 Lissocephala sabroskyi | reverse complement strand
TTCTCCCTTCGTCGACAAGGTCGCCAGGCGAATTTATCTCGGGCGATGTGCGTGCTCCTGGCATTGCGTGTGCCTGGCATATATTTTCATTAGGACGAGTGGTCGGAGCGGTGGGCCGGACCCCATGGAGCGTTAACATATGGGAGCCCTTGTCGTCGTTGTTGGCGGGCTTTGCATGTGTGCCCGGCAATAAGTCAAAGCCACCGGCCAGGGGGGAAAGGATACCCTGCCCGCCTTAGAAGCAGTTGATTGTTCTCGAACACAAGTGATTATCGTGGAAATCGAGACTTAACACTACGTAAGCCCAGGCTAACAGGATTACAGAGAGCAGCTGGTTTGGGGCGGCGTTGGCTTACAAAGCCTTTCAGCCAGGACGAGTGGCGGACGTTGCTGGTAAACAATAAAAACTGTAGCCAAACAAAAAGTCATACAATATGCTACAAAAGCCAGTAAAAAGAAAGCAAACGGGCGACACACAAAGCCCCCGAAAATACCCAGGGCAGGTGAGAGACGAGAATCGACAGCGAATGAAACTCGACGACTGCAGGACACCAGAAGACACTTGAAACAGCTGGCAACCGGAGCAAAGACAAAACCCGCGGACGGACCAACAAAGAGCTTCGCGCAAAGGTCACAGGAGTCTAAGCCGGCCAACCGATCCTGCCTCCCTGGCCGCGTTGCTAACAATGCACTTTGGGGGGGTGCAAGAAAAGCTGCCTGACTTCACCAAAGGAAAGGAAGGGAGCGAGTAGGCGTGGCAGGTGGTTCATCAGTTAAGAGGCTTAAAAATCAGAGCGAAGGGCGTGGCGTGACTGTCGAAGCAGTTTTAATACACATGCTTATGTTTTGCAACTTGGCAAAGACCCCAAAATGCAGCGAGAAAAATCGAAATGGAAAACACAATGGAACGTAGAGGAGGACGACAGCCTGCAAATAACAGGTAACCATAAACAATAAAAACAAAGTAAGCCAGACAAACAAAGCGAGGGGGGCGAAATGGCGAAAAGTAGGAAAAATCAACGAACCAAAGTAAGCAAAAGTTGCCACACCGATGACAACAAAAGCCAGAAACTACCACAATGTTGACGAGCTCGGTATAATAATAATAACAGCCCAGAAGGAGCGGGCGGCAACACTGAGAACAACAGACAAAAACATAATAATAATCAGAAACAAGTGTGCCAAAGCAGTTAACGGAAACAACGCGCAATGCATGCACAATATGGCGGCGCCCACAGGCTCCCCCAAGGACCCAACCACGCTCAGGCTGTGTTACACGAAGAGCTTCTGACATTATCTACCGGAGACAACAACGAGGATGAGGAGGACGACAACGACGGCAACTTGACATTAGTGAAAGTCGCAATGGAGGAAGTGACGTGCCTCGGGTTCCTCCCACTCGAAGGTAAACGAAATAAACATAATTTTTATGTACCAGCCACGCCAGCTGGCCTAGCACGTAGCCAGGATAAACTCTGGGAAAAAAACTACTCTGCGAAATTCTAAATTGGCAACTGTACTTCCCTGCCTATTCAATATGGCGACGGGCGACCAGCGGCGTTTGTCTCATAAAACTGTCAAATTTCTGTGCGTCTGTCAACTGCCCCTTGTCAGCCGTCGGGCCACACTTCTTGGTGTCGGTTTAAGCCTCGAATTGAGTCCACTCATTTCACCCTTTAAAGCTGATTTTGTCAACTGACCCGATTCATTCACGGGGCGTGTGTGGCAGCTGCACTTATGGGGCTGCTATTGATTGGCCGGACGGCTGGGCAACCGCAAAGAGAGTTGAGTTCATTTGCTTTATAATAACAATTTCGCTGGTTGGTCTTTCGTTTTTTGCGGTATCTTTTGGCACGTCTATTTCAATTTATTCTGCGTTGCTTTCTGCTCCACTTGGCCGTCAATCTTGGCCGGGCTGTCAGTCACGCTGTCTGCTCATCTGCCCATTTGCCCAACTGCTAACCATCGATGTTCTCTCCATTGTGTTTTTGTTTAATTTCTCTTTCATTTCGCCAAGGATCATTGTGGATGTGGATGGGTTTATGGGTGGGGTGAGTTGTCGTTGATTTTACTTACCATTGAGCACATGTACCGTGACGCTTTTGGGTTTTGCATTTGATGGATTACACTGATAATGCCCCGAATCCGAGGGACGCGCTGATTTGATCAAAAGAAACGACGTGGTCGTCTCACCTTTGTTGGTGACAACCGACACTCCGCCGCGCGGTGAATCGTAGTTGATTATCTGCAATAAAAAACAACAAATCAGTAACACCCTTTTTATTATATTGAGTAGGAGAATAAAACGAAATTAAATTTTATCATACGCACTGTGGCCCGGGCCCAAAAACTGACCAAGCAAATTAAAAAAGGAAAAAAGAGAGAAAAACCCCAAGCAAATATGCAAAGAAGAAGCAAAACAATAAAATTAAATCTGGCACGGCAAACTGCCACTAATGGCAACAAAGCCCAACCCCCGGCCACGCCCGGCGACTGATAGAAAAACCATAACAATAGAAAACGGAAATGGTGAGGCTGCCGGGCAAACCCTGGCCAATGCCTCATTCTCGCCCCCGGGGGGGCGGGGCGGTGAGGTGTGTGCAAATTCCCAATACAATAAGCTAAAAACCATACCCAAAGAGACGGCCAGGGCACTAAAGCATGAAGAGCTGAAGAACTGAAGAGCAAAAGAAAGGAAGCTCACCTAAAGTGGCGAAACTAAAAATGCTGGCGGACAACAAAGCAACCGAAATCCATTTGGCAACCCTTTCCCTGAATTACCACCGCCCCGGCCGCAGTCCCCGGGAGAAACTACACGCCCCGAAAAAAAATGAAAGGAAATTTAAGGCTGGCAAACGGGTTGACTGGGCACTTAGGCGTAGGTAAACCGGCGGAGCTAATTTAAAAGTTACTAAATTGAACATTGAAGGTTGTCGTCCCTTTTTTCAAGGAAGCAATAAAAACCCGGACGAGTAATTGACAAGGGGGCGTGGCGGAGGGAAATACTTACGGCATTATTATGATTCCAGAAGATATAGGCCGGTGGCTCTGGCGAGTTTAGTATGACACAGGTGAGATTGATGGTGGAGCCGCTTTCTATATACAAATCCGGGGCTCCGATAATTTCCGTCGAAGGCTCTAAAAATAAAAAGAAAAAGGGATTAGAATTAACGGAACTCCGCTTTCATCGGCAGTTTTGACACCAAAATTGGCTCAGCTGAAAGTTGAGGAAAGTTGGTCGGCGTTTTTCTACTAAATTATTAAGCCCGTTTAGTTTAATTGCTGTAAAAACTTTCCTGACCTGGATTAGGAATTCATAAGGATGAGTCACCTGAATTATTGAATCAGATAACCCGGAAATCTCAACTTCAATTACCCAAACCCCAGGGGAAAACAAGTAAGGACAGTCGAGCTGGCCCGACTGTGATATACCCTGTACCTTCGTAGTACTGACTCGCGGACGCGGCCCTCTTACACTTTTCGCGGCGGAGTGTAGAGAGAGGAGAGGAGAAGAGAGGAGAGAGGTGGAGGAGAGGGAAGAGGGGGAGGGAAGAGGGGGAGAGATGAGCGGGAGAGGTGAGTGGGTGAGCAGGTGTGCGAGGTAAGCAGGTGGGAGAGGTGAGTGGGTGAGGTGAGGGGAGAGGAGAGTGGCGAGAGGGGAGAGGGGGAGAGATGAGTGGGAGAGGTAGGTGGGAGCGGAGAGTGGGATGGAAGTTGGGTGGGAGAGGGAGAGGGAGCAGAGGGGCACAACATGCCGCTTCGACGGCTCGCGATCGACTGAAGGGTCAGCCCCCGGCGATCGTCCTTTTATACTTTTTGGGGGATTCGAAGCTGATTTGAATTATGGATTCCGACCATCCCGCTGGTTAGATCTGTCCATAGGTTGCTCCGTTCACTCCCAATAGTTGCTCCAAACTGTCTTTCCGTCCGCCAGTCCGTCCGCTTGTCCGTCTTTCACTGTCACTTGTTTTTTGGCTTTAATTTTGTGTCTGTCCGTCTGTCGGCCGTACATTTTTCCTTCCGCTATCTGTCTGCTGTCTGCCCGTCCGCACAAACACATGATCCCCTTGTACAGGTACAGGGTATAAAAAATCGAGCAATGCTTCGTGCTACTTACCCACAACATTCAAATGAATGTAATGACTCATATGCGGTGTAGTCGACACCTGACACTCATAAATGCCGGAATCACGATGCTGGGGGTATTTGATTTGGAGCATCCAGTCTTCTGTTTGCGGCTGATGTATGGCACGGAACCGTTGATCCGATGTATACGTATATCGGCCGACTGTGAGCAAATGTATGTCCCGATGTCGCACCCACGACACCTGCAGCAACATCTGAAAGATGAGCAAGGAAAGAAAAAGTATGAGAATATTGCCAATAACCAAAAGTGAAAGTTTATGCAAAGAGATTTCATTTAGCAAGCAGCCGAGCCGAGCAGAGTTCTGCGAATTTTTTCACCCGACTTATGCAAAGTTTAATTTATCAAGGCAAACAGTTTAAAAAGTCAATTTAACGTGCACGCAAAACGCGGTGACGGTGGCGTGTGTGTCACACACATCTGCGTGCGTCCGTGTGTCGCAGAAAAACGTGTAAAATGCAAATTTATTTTGAAATATTGTATATGCTTTTTTATGCCCAAAAAAGAAACCGTAGCTCCCGAGAAAACTTTGACACACACGACACAAAAAACAAAAAAAAGAATGGGAACATGGAAACCCACAAGCAG
Source organism: Lissocephala sabroskyi (assembly GCA_037075105.1). Taxonomy (NCBI): domain Eukaryota; kingdom Metazoa; phylum Arthropoda; class Insecta; order Diptera; family Drosophilidae; genus Lissocephala; species Lissocephala sabroskyi. Next base: position 13,129 of record JBAMCP010000682.1, on the reverse strand, counting down.
CTGGGGGAGGCACCCGTCGTACCCTCATCAGTTGCCAGGGCTGGCAACTTTCTGTCTCAAGACAAATTGAAGGCAGACAGCCGAGGACACCCGAGGACACCGGAGAACAGCCATCGACGCACCTGTTAGGTTCTTTCGACGGTGGAACCACCTGCTGTTTAATGTGCTGGCCGCGCTGCGGGTAGGGAGAAGTTAGGGGCGCCCAGCAGGGCAGTCGTCTGCGTGGGGATGAGCAACGCGTAACACTTTTAAGTGACTGTGATTTAACTGGGGAGCCCCGGTCTGGGCTGTCTGTCGGCCTGCCAGCCCGTCAGCTGTGACCATTTCAATGACAACAGCTTAGCAACAGCGGAGGGAGGAGCGGATCCCTGGCAAGTTAATGGGCCAACTGGCAGTCTCGTTAGGGCGTTGAAAGGGCAAAGTTTTGTCCTTCCCCTGGCAATGGCAAAAAGTTACATGTAATTAACAATCAGACGCCGCTCAACAAGCTGAAATTGAACTTAAATTTGCCATCTCAACATTTTGAATGCGAAATTGGCCCACCCACTCGGAATCGTAAAATTTCTTTATCGATTGCCAAGAATTCAAAAGTACTTCAGGATTTTTTACGCCTTGTAAACAAAAAGTCTCCCGCTTCCTCCCTTTTTATGGTTTAATTTAGGAAGGCGCAGAAAAGTCTGCTTTAAAAATTTGCTTGGCATTTTATTTGCGCCGCATATTTTCAAACTTTATCGCCACCGACTTTTGGCTATGAATTATTTAGAGCGCTTTGTTTTACGCCCCCCTCGTCTGGTGTTCCGCCCCCGCAACCACACAACTCATTAGCACACGCTGGGCGCCCTTATTATCAGCGGCAATGGCAGCCGTAAAAAAAGCAAGCCAAATAAATGGCTCACCGCTGCGACTCTAATGAAAAACGCCATTAATAATGTACAAAACATCAACATCCGTTTGGTGTTTATCATTAAAACGTACACACTGTACATAAAACGGCTGCAGGAAGACGGATCCCCACGAAATTTTTGAATACTCTGCCAGCCAAAAAACGGCCATCGACGCTGCCAACTCAAAAAGGATACCCAAGGTTCGTTGTGGTGCGGGCCAGGCGCCTTGGCGTCTCTTTGAGTTAACCTGGCCGAGCCAAAGGTGTCGGTAAATCTCAACGGTAATGATGTATAGGTTCTCTAGATGAAGGCCTTCGGGAGGGCAGTGGGCGGCCGGGCTGTGTGCGAGGCTGCCTGGCTGTGGTCTGCGGAGGCATTTGCGGCTGGCCGCAAACTGAAAGCTAATTAGGTTTTAAGCTGACAACGCTGGAAAAACGCCCCCGGCAAATTAAATTCCCTTATATTTCCCGGCCTCACTTTTTTTGTTGCGCTTTCACGGACGGGCTATCAATTTTTCCAGGCCGCTCGTAAACGCAGTTTAAACATTCCACACAAAGGGACAGTGAATTTAACAGGAAGCAAGGACTTTCACTCGACCAGGAAACAATGAGGCAAACTTTCAGCTTCAAACGGCAGGAAGTTGTTGCCGCCGCGCCTAATCCTGGCAAAGGAAAAGCATCTCCAGCGTTTGTATGACAACTAATCTGTTGGTGGTGGCCATGAAATGAGGCAGACAGGATTTAAAGAAACTAAAGTTACGTATTCCTGGAATATCCTCATAAGCCCATCAAAGAGGTTTGTTATTGCCTAATGAGCCTGGCTCAAAATCCTCCAGCCTTCCCGATAACCTTTCAACCTCGTTTCCTCGCGATTCCATAAACTCCCTCAATGATTGGACTGTTCTACTTTTGGCTTAATAACCGCCACAATGTTGTGCCAGCCGGACTCCGCCGCCTCGCACATGCAAGCTAATCAAATATCGCCGACTTTTTGGCCACCCAGCGGGCTCAGCTGCCAGTGGGTCGACATCTAACGTATTATTATCGAAAATAAGCACACCCACCCACCCACACACACATGGCCCGGCCGATACAGACACACATATAGTTAGTCATTGGCTATGGCGGCCGCACAGGAAATAACGGAAGCCAAATGACTATGGCAACTAACCCAGAGCCCCGGACTGGGCCCCGGACGGAGCCACGGACAGAGGCCCGGCTGTGGCGAACAGCCGCTGCCGCTGGCGGCGCCTCCCGCAGTCAGTCAGTCATGTGGGACGGCCTAAAATGCAAAAGAAAAAAGACCTTTCACTTTCCTGGGGTTTATTTCTGCCCTTAACCCGAGGAAAGTGGTTAGGCGGAGTCTCTCAGTTGGAGAATCGCTCGATTTACCTGTCCAGACTTTCATTCTCGTCTTCTTTGGAGATTATAAAGATCCGAAGATCTTTTATGCATTGTGCTGGAGTTCTTTGATTATAGGGGATTACCTATAGTTCAGTCGACTTGGGTAGCCGTCTTCAGACTTTAAGAACTTTTGTTTCCATTTAAAAATCATGGAGATCCGAAGAACTGCCTTGTCCACCTGCCCAGTCTTTTATTCCCTTCTTCTCTAAAGGTAATGAGGATTCAAAGATCTTCTAGGCATTGTGATTATTGGGGAATACCTATAGATCAGTCGACATGGGTAGCCGTCTTAAACCTTTGGGAACTTTGGTTTCCATACCATTAAAGTCTCCAAAGATGATTCTTAAATCTTTCCTCCATTCTCGTCTTCTCTGTATAAAGATTCGAAGATCTTCTACGCTTTCTTATGCTTCCTTAGATTGTTGGGAAGTGCCTTAAGATCAGTCGACTTGGGTAGCCGTCTTCAAGCTTAGAAAACTTTGATTTCCACACCACGAAGGTCTCTAAAGATGCTCCTAAAAATCCCCTCTAAAGATTATTCTCATTATTTTCTATGTGTATGAAGAAATAAAAGAGTTTCAAGTTCTAGACTTGGACTAAGGAACCCAAGAAACCAATCACCTTTTCCTGAATTCCCTACATGAGTAGAGTATCTCAACTTCGTGGATTTACCGGCCAACCTTGCCTTTGGCAATTTTGTTTTTCGGTTTTACAGACGACCGACCGGCAACGTCAGGCAGCCCACTCGGTTTTTGAATAGTTGGTCAGGTAAAAGCCTAGACCGGAAGTATTCCGGGTGTAGTCGAAACTGCTGCTGGGGGAAAAACCAGTGCGCTGTGTGCGGCTCAGTGCGGTTGGGCCGCCGGTGTGTGTGTGTGGGGGGAGGGATGTGCTTGTGAAATGTTTGCGGCATTTCCTTCCGCACCGGCAAACATACGACGAAATTTTTGTTCAACTTGAATAAAGTAAAATCTGTTTCCTGTTGCGGTGTAATTAATCATTTCGCTTTGCCACCGGAACAATTAGCCTAAGCTGTGCGTGTGGCCAAGGCAAAGGGAAGAGCAGCAGGGGAGCCAGAGGAGCCACTGCGGTGCGTGTGGGTGACACTGTGTCTGTCTGGCTGGCGGCAGTTTACGTGCTAATTAGCTAAAAAACCAGCAGCCCCAGCGCCATTTGGGACTCTTTGCAAATCACAATTTGATAGTCGAAATGACATAACAATTAGTTAAAGAAGAAAATGCGAGAGTACTCACCGTTTTGTTGCCGAGATTCTTGACACGACAATTCAAATAGGCCGTCTTGCCCAGCAGGGCGGTGACATTTTTCGAGGCGGCCTTGTCGAAATAGGGACCACCACGTGAATCTTCGATCAGCTCAATGCTGTTCCGATTGAGACCGGAAGCAGAGGCTATTGTGTTGCCATTGTTGCTGCTGCTGCTGCTCACTTTTTGCAGGCTACTGCTGGCAATTCCCGTTATTGTGGTGGTCGACGAGGAGGACGTCGACTGGCTGCTTGTGGCAGTTGTCATGGAGTTGATACCACTGCCAGTTGCCGCCGCTGCTGCTGCTGATGTTGCATGGCCATTTTTGTTATTTCCGTTGCTGACATTACTAATGCCATTGTTATTGCTGTTGTTGTTGCTGCTGCTGCTGCTACTCATACTTCCGCTTCCGGCAACACCATTGGGAGGCCCATTGATAGCGGCATCGTTGTTGCTGTTGCTGGTGCCACCGCTGTTCGGTATGGCATTATTGCTGCTGCTCATATCCTTTGATTTGTATGAATCACGCTGTGCGGCAAATACTGCAAATTGGCAGAGCAAGAAAGAGAAAGAAATATACATGATTAGACTGTGCTGCTGGTCCCAAAACAAATTGACACAACTTGATTTATTAAGGTACATAAATATTAAAGCCAAAAAAACGATACGAGGCCAGCGGAAGTTTGAAGCGAAATAAAAAAAACGACCCGAGCTGCGTATGCAGAAAGCGCCCCAAAAAGTATGCTACGATTTCCTTCAACTTGGGTGGGCTCTGGGCGGCGGGTTGGCTCTTTTAATTTATTCTCATTCTACAAAGCTAAGAGAAAGTTCATTTAAAAATTTATTCAGTAATGCGTTCACTTATCCGACCCAAAACAAACAAGTAAAACTTCAAGCAGCCGTAATTTTCGGGACCTTTAAAAAATTATTACAAAATTTGGTAAGCTCCTTGATCCTTTTTCGTATACATAACAACCGCTAACCGACCTCAAATGCCATAGTTTTCAATTCTTTCACCTCCCCTTCGGCTAATCAACTTATTCTGCGTTAACTTTCCTTTGACCCATCAAGCAATTAGCAAATTTCCCTCACACACACACTCGCAAATTCGCTTGACACGCACAGACCGGGAAAGTTTTTGCCGCACCGAAAGTTTCATTTGCCCGGTTGCTCCTTTCGCTGCTCTGTTTTTATGTTTTCGTTTATCAAATTTTTATGTTTTTGCGGCAACTAACACAGAAATGCTTGTGATCCCAGCCCGGCTTGGCCGTCTTAGTCCGTTTTCCTTTCCCCCCTATGAGCAATTTTTATCCGCCATTTATCCATCACTTAGCTAAGCTTACGAGCAAAACGGACAGACGACCCAGCCACTGGGGCATGCCAACTGTCGTCGGTCTTGCTGATGCCGCCGCCTGGTCTGGCACACACATATGTGCTTGTGTGTGTGTAACCCTAAACATGTGTGGTGGTTGTGCCCGTGACTGTGGACCACTTGATACGCTTATTACGCCAAAAGCAGCAGCGTCGTTTTTATGGCAACCACGACCAGCTCAGTTTAGTGAAGTTTATAGTTGACGAGAAGGGAAAACAGCGACTTTATTAGATTAGACATGTTGTGCACGTTGCCAGGACACCAGGACACCCACGCCTAGACTGCCAGCTCCACTTCGATTAGCCCGACTTGGCCCACTGGCGGTGTTCTTGGCAGATAAGTTGGCCATGTGCCGCTGTTGTTTTGGCTGATGTGTATTGACAGTGTGCCCGCGGGAGATTCGGAGAAACCCAGGCAGACCCACCGAGAGACCCTTGTCTTCTGTACGTCCTTGTCGGTGTTCAATTGCTGGGCCAACAACAATGTTGCTAATAAGTTGCAGCAACTGCCAGGACCAAAGCAAAAATCCCACTCAAAATTCTTCCCCTTCCCGGCTGTCTGCCTGTCTATCTGTTTGCCAGTCTGTCTGCCTGGGCTGTGCTGTTTTGCGGCAAACACGATAATAAATAAAATGCCTTCGGCTAGAAATTAAAATAAATTGACTGGTGCAGAGGACGAGGCATTCCCGTGACCCCAAAAAGTCCCGCATTACGCGCGAGGGGCAGCAGCCCACATAAATTAGAGCAGCAAAAAATGTTGTGCTTCAAATTGCCCTCCAGAAACCAGAAAGTCATATGCCGTCTCCGTCCCCCCGTCCGTCCGGAAATCAGCCCGCCTCGTCGGGATGTATCAGCGACGCCCCGTCGACCGTCAACGTCCGACGTTCAACACCAAAACGCCCGAGGACCTTTCTAGTTGTTTTTGTTATTAAGGTATTTTTTTTTTTGCTTTCGTCGGTTGTTTTCATTGTCAAAAACATTTGAAATGTCAAAACTTTGTTGGTGCGGCGGCCGCGCGTTGGTTTAGGGAAACTTTTAAATTTTTAAATTCACTTTAAAAATTAAAAAACGTTTTTCGTCTTCATCGTCATCGTCAGGCCATTAACCTAAGTTGTTCTGTCGGTTCTCCCCCCGCTCCGGACAAGAAAACTTATGTTGTTTAAATATTTAAGGATATCCGTTTGTCATGTGGCTGTTGCTTCAATGTCCTTTCCGTTTGTCGCTCTCATAAAACTGAGCAAAATATGCGCAAAATTAAATGAGGAAACATTTGTGTGCGGATATGTAACCCAATAATGTGAAGACTTCTCGACTTTGTTTCCGAATCACAACGCAATCCCACTAAATTCTTGCGAAAACTTCTCAGCCCAGGAAATACTAACAAAGCTGCGGATAAGGCGGGATTAACCGAGACTCAAGATCAGTGAACTGCCGTCCAGCGCTTAATTTTGTATGCCTCGAAGGACCTCAAAAGCCTGAAATCCCAGACGGTCCCATTATTTTTACTGTCCAGTTCATTAAGACGCACTCTCGATTCACCAAAGTTTTGGCAAATGACTTGCCAGCCGAGCCGGACAGATGGCGTGCCCCAAAAACCGTCAGCTCTTCATTTAGTCGATTCATGGGAAATGGGAAATGGCAAATGAAAAATGAAAGCGAACTGCAGGCCTAAGCACACTCGCATTTGCCACACCTACACAATCGAGGGCAGGCCGGCGAATCGCCTGGGAGTTGGCAGAACGCCCAACTGGTGAGGCGTCTCCCGCCCACTGCCTCGTCACTGGGGGCGACCAGAAAACATTGATTTCCCCAGACTTTTGAGAGCAAAATTAATTACCTCACCCGAAAGCGAAAGTAGACCAAGAAAATTATATAAGCCGTCAATGGAAATCAATTTTGGGCTTAAAATTTGATCTAAAACTTACCTCCATTGCCGGATATCACAACTATGACAACGACCAGCATGGTGAGCATAACCAGAGTCCTTTGGCCCAGGCTCGTCCGCCTGCTGTCCGCTGTGCCTTGAGTTGAGGAACAGGAATTGAATAGACGCGCTCCAGACGCTGGCCAAAGGCGTGGGCAGGACGTGGGCGATTCTACCGAGCGGATAATTGTTGCTGACGACCCCGAGGCCTCCGCCAAGGATCCGGATCCGGCTGTGGCTGGGGGTGCGGCTGGTAGTGATGATGCTGGTGGTGGGTACGTGGCACGCTGTCGATGCCTCTTTTGTCGCCAATTGCCGGTTGACGGGACTCGTTGCTTTAAATTCGTTCGTTGCTGTTGCTCAGCCATTTGAAAAGTTGCCATCATATTTCACACACTCCTTGTCTGTCGCACTTTCGCTCACTCGAACGCCCTTTTCACTGGCGGGCTGGGCTGGCTGGGTGTCTGGTTAGTGGCCTTGGCCGTTTTTCACTGGATATCCTCTGAAATTGGTTTCAAGCTCATCTTCAGAGCATGAACGGAGGGATAAGGATGAGGATGTGGCCCGGCCATGGCTCTTCGACGCCGCGTGATGCGTGAAATTGCCCAAGCGGCGGCCCCAAGTTTCCTTCGTCGCGTTTTTGGCTCCGCCTCTCTAGAATTCTCTCTGGCCTTCTTTTAATAACTGGGCAAACTACTTTGCATTTGCTGGTTGTGGATGTGAATGAGAAATCGCAGCCATTTCGTTGGCAATTTATTTTCCATTTAATTCCACTTTAACACACTTTCACTTCATCTTCATTAGCCGCCAGCCGTTGGGGCCCATGTGATTTTGATTGCCGCTTCTAGTTGCCTCCGCCAGGCCTGCGAAAAGGAAAAGAAAACAACCATGAGAGCGGGCTTTAAAAATGTTTGGAATTTCATTAAAAATTCAAACGTCAAATGTCCCAAAGTAAATGGAAATTTGTGGCACGTGCCGCGGTGACAGCGACGTCCATTTGCTTCCCCCCGACGCCAACAGAAAGGTCAGGGGGGTAAATATTTTTCGTATTATCTTAGTTATTTTTTTGTGCTTTCCCTCTGTTCGTGCTGATTTTATTATATATATTTTCCTGAGCTCCAAAACAAAATAAAGAATGCAAAGACGGCGACAACAAAATGATAAGACAAATGTAAATGGCCAGGTGGGTGGCAGCGGGCGATCCACCGGGTCAACTAGCAAACACCCAGAGATTCGAGTGTCCCCTCAAATTACATTCATTTGGTTTTATTTACGTTGTTGACGGCAGGGATTCCCGATGATTTCGGCGGCTACAAGAATTTCGAGTGGTGATTTGGGGGAAAAAAAATTAAGCACAAATCAAAGACGAATTGAAGTCCGAGATTTGAAGAGGAAGTTGGGATTCTAGGAGAGAAATTTAGTGGAGTTCTTAGTAAGGAATTTGAAGAGATTCGAGTGTCTCCTTAAATTACATTTATTTGGTTATATTTACGCTGGTAGCGGCATAGGACCCAGGAATTTCGAGTAGAGATTTTAGGGGAAAGAATGAGGCACGAATCAAATTCGAGATTTGAAGAGGAAGTTGGCATTTTGGGATAGAAATTTTATGGAGTTCTTAGTAAGGAATTTGAGGAGGAATTTGAAGCGGAAACTGGAGTAAGAAGAGAAAGAGAAATCCAGAGGATTAATTTGGATTTAAAATAAGATTTTTATGAGGCTTTTTAAAGATACAATTTAAGCCACAAACAGGCAGAAAAGAATTAAGGAAGAACCTGAGAAAAGAATAAAAATTAGACTGTGAAGGAAAGTAAGCGTTTTGGGAATTTTAAACAATCTTTCGTTAGCAGGACTTTAAAGATTTCAAGACCTCAGTAAATCACCTCAAATTCTACCAATTCCCTAGCCCCCGATCCCAATGCTCCTCCTCGAAAAGATCTTATCTTTGTTGCCCTGAAAAACTTATTAAATTTAGATAATCTCGTGGTCAATGGGATTTGTTTTCCATTCGACTGAATGACTTAACCGCGTATCTTAAGGAAAATCGATCACCCCAAACTCGGCCCTAGTGCAGTTTAGCGAAATCTCCGCCCAAATGCCATTATGTCTAGTTAAGGCGACCATTATTCATGGGCGGAGAAAAACATTTAAAAAGCTGAAAAGATACAACGACCACACCGACACGAGAGCCCAACAAATAGCACCATTGAGACAACGCCAATGACAAAGGCAATGCCCAGAAAATTCGGCTAAAACTGCCATAGAAGCCAACGATTCGAGACAAGAAAAAACCGTTTAAAAGAACAACAAACTGAAGCTCTGGGCGTGTGCTGGAATTCGCAAGAGTGTGAAGCACTGAGGGGGCTGAAAATAAATGTATGTTACGGTAAAAGTTTCATTTAAAACTGTCGAGTCGAGGAAAACTTTCTGCTGCTCGAGCGCTTTAAAAAAGTTGAGAGAAGCCTGCGCAAAGTCAGCCAAGTGCAATGACAGAACTTGACACAAAACGCAACCAGCTCTGCCCGCCCTCGGGTGTCCTTTGGTGTCAATGCGTGAGATGCCAGGCTTGCCAGCTATCAGGTGCCTGTCCGCGGTTGGCATAACAATGCACACAGACCCACGGCCGCCCCAGTGCACTTCCCTATTTTTCTCGTTCTGTAGTTTTCTTTTTTTTTTGTGTTTTAATTAGTGCCAAGGTCCTGTGAGGTGGGGCAGGATTAAAGACGTCATGTCAGCGCGGCATTAAGTTGTAAGTTGGCCGCCCCCAACCCTCCTACCGTCTTGCATAATTAAAGCTACACGTCTCATTATAATTTCCATTAAAAAGCCAGCCGAGAGGGTCGAGGGCAAATTGCTGGCCTAACTGTGCTGTTAATTCCGATTGGCCTGTTTGGTCAACTTTCACATTAACGGGCTAACGAATATCGGTAAATATGTACAGGTCGGTTGGGGGGAGTTAGCGTGTCGATTCCTCTCCAAGTTAATAAATTGAACTGACAGCTGTCAGTCGGACCAACGCCCTAAATGGGCGGGGTGGCCGCCCAGGCAATTGGGGCGGCCTTCTTCCCTTTCAGTTAATTAATGAATTATTTATGCCATTTAAATTGTGTTGGGGGTTTTTTCAAGAGATTACAAATATCAACCGAGGACGACTATAAAATGCGCACCAATTATTACCATAAATTCATTTATTTAATTGTAGTTTTTTTTTTGTATTTGTTTTCATATTTATATCCTCGATTTTTGTAATTGTTCATTTAATTTTTATGATATTCATAATTTACAAGCCGAGCCCTTTTTTACACTGTAGACTTTTTGTTTAACATATCCTCTTCCTGTTTTTTATTAAATATTTTCACAACTGGAAGTCCCGAAGAGTGCGTTCAATTATGCGGCTCCCTGGCTTTATAGCAATTTTTTAATTTAAATGAACCAATTTAAATTCATAAATTTTGTTAAGCCCCAGAAAAAAAACAAAAAAGGAAATGACAAGCGGCAATAGAAGGACGATAATGGGCAGCGATTAAGATCATAGCAAATCTAGAAGACCGAAGAATCTGCTGAAATATTTTAAGAGAATTTACTGGAATTAATTCTTGATCAATGTGAAATCATTAAAATCCCAAAATAAATCCGAATTCTTTCTATTATAACTCCTAAGTCCCTCGAATTTATTTGCTGGAAGTTGGGAAACGCTTCTCTCTATAGATTAAAAGTAATTCCGATATGATCCCTGGGCCGATGCAATTATCTGCTTGGCAATTTGGATATCATCAAATTAACTTTGTCCCCCGAATAAAATGCCAACTAAAGCTTCAATATTTGCATTTCGCAATTGGGTTTTTGTTGCAAATGACTAAGCTAACATGAATACCAAAAACAACACAATAATAACAAATGATATTCATGTAAATGAATTAAAAACACGGCCAGCAGGTCAGCAGGGAATATGCTAAACTTGCAAAAATATTTCCCGAAGTCGGCAGGAGAAATCAATGAACACAAAGCAACGCCGCTGGTGACTGCACCAAACGGAGCGTTGAAGGATTCAATTGGCTGGGCGGGAAGCGAGTGTGTGCGGCTGATCTGAGCAAACATTTAAGCCGCTTTGCAATGGCAACAATAACAGCAAACAACCAACAAAAAACAACAGAGAAATCCGCAAATAAACTATCGCATCGCCCGGGCATATTTGCGTTTATTTGTCCGGCGAATGCGACGTCGGATTTGCCAGGTGACCGGCCATTTTCACCCCGGATAAGCTGCTTCGATGGCACGGCAAATGTTTCGGATAATCTTCCACCCAAATAATGGAATCCATAGACTGAGGTTTCCTTTCCTTGTCGCCCTTAAAGAGGTTACGGTGTCAATGTTAAATCGGCGGAGAGGTTGGGCAAAGGCTTTTGTTCTGCTCAACAATTTATGAATTTTTTTCGTCTTCTTTTTTGCGCGTTCTTTATTTTATTGGCAAACAAAAAGTCCAAGTGGGTGACCTGGGAATTTGCGCCTTTGTTGTTGCCGTTGCCGCTGCCGTTGAAGGTAACGGAATACAGGGAATAACCTCGGGCCTCTCCGGCGGACCAAATGGACAAGGACAACAGCGTAAATGGCAAGCAAACAGGGCAAACCAAAAAAATTAAATTACATTTAAAGATATCAGACCAGAAATTATGGTTACCAAAAAAACCGACACCTCCGCCCACAAACACCTAAACACAATGGGGCGGGGGAGTAAATAGAATTTAGGAGAAGCCACAAAACACAGCGATTTCAGAGTCCTTTGACTCGGCTGAGCTTTGTCAATCGAGAAGGGGCCATTAATTTTAGGATTTTAAAGAAATTTTAAAGGTTTCAAGAATTTTTGTAGCAGTTTTGAATGAGGTAAATAAAGTGGAGAAGGGAAATTGAATTTCAAGATATTTGAAATACAATTCTGAAAGGAAAGAGATTTTAGCTGGACAAAAAGAATGAGAAGGCTCAAAAGGGACTAGAAATTCATCTAAATTAAAAAGTTATTGGGGAACTGAAGCTTTATAAAGGGAAATTAAGGAACCTATACCCAAATGGGATTGGAAATTGGTCCAAATTAACAATAATCTGGGAACTGTAGCTTTATAAAAGGAAACGGAGGAACCTAGATTGAAGGGGGGTCAAGTGGGACTAGAAATTCATAAAAATTAACAAAGAAAAGGAAAATAAGGAACCTGCATTATTGAATGGATCAATTGCGCTTTGATTAATGCTTTCCCCGAGGGAGTAAAATATCTGAGCTTCGCTGTCTTCAATAGAATTCACCTAGAAGCCAACCTAAAAATCATTATTAAGGTCACCGAAGAAGCCTAAATGTTGATTCCGACTCTATCACGATTTCATTCTATGGATTTCTTAACCAACACCCTGGATTAAGTCCCCTGCAGTCCGATGTTCCTATCGAAGAAGCTTAAACACAATTTTCCACATTAAAAAGGTCCTACGCTTTAGATTTCTTAACCAGAACTCCGGATTTAATCCCCAGAAGTCCGCTGTCCTCGCCGAAGAAGCTGAAATGCTTATTCCGACTCTGCAACAATCCCATCACTCAGATTTCCTATCCAAGACCCTGAATTCAGTCCCCCAGAGGCCGATTTTTTCATCCAAGAAGTTTTTCGATTATTTTATACTTCCCAAAGATCCTATTCTTCAGATTTTGTAGCCAACACCCTAATTTTAATCCCCAGAACTCTGCTGGTCGCCCCAAAGAAGCCTAAAGGCCGATTCTGAATCTTAGAAGAATCCATTCTTCAAATTTCCTACCCAAGAAGCTGGATTTGGTCCACAACGGGCCGATTTGCTCATTGAAGAAGCTTTAGGATTATTTTTGTTTATTTTTTCTACAAAAAATCCTAATGTTTAGATTTCTTAACCCTTGTTTCTGTCCCTAAGCTAAAGGTCGATTCTGAATCTAAATAGAATCTACTATTCCTTAGATTTCTTGACCGACAATTGTCGCTTCTGAATCGAGAAGGAATCCATTCATTAGATTAGTCCGCTGCCCTCATCAAAGAAGCCTCAAAGTCGATTCTAAATATGGAAGTAATCTATTCTTTAGATTTCCGGTCGGTCACTCCCTATTTATAATCCCCAACAGTCCCCATTCCTCAACCCAACGCATGCGCTGGTCGCCCAGCCTCTGCCTAGACGATCCCCTAACTGATTCTGGGACAGAGGAAACCCCGAGTAGATAATTTCATAAACCGCAATTAATTCGCTTCAATTGTTTTTCACATGAGGGTCAAGTGGATGCCTAAT
>JBAMCP010000681.1:0-39702 GCA_037075105.1 Lissocephala sabroskyi | reverse complement strand
GTTGGTAAACAGTACCGGATTTTGCCTGTTAACCAGGGATGATTTATAGAAATTTTGTTTTTTTTTAAATTAATTCCACCTAATTTTCTTCTCTTCTGGCTATCTAATATGCAAAGGAAAATTTAAATAATTGAAGGTTCATTTTTGAAAAATGTTAACTAACAGTTCGGTTGTTTCAGGTCGCCATACTGACAACAGTCGGTTAACAGCGATAAGCAGCGAATGTTACTGACAACATTTGCCTAACTGCTGTCTAACAGTTGTCGCCTGTTAACGAAATGGCCACCTGTAGCGCTGCACACTGCACCAAACGACGCTCAAAAGCCGGCAAAAATTTGTGAACTGTGGAGTTGTGCAAAATTCAAATTAAAACATTTCGCTTAAAACAAAATAATTTTAAACAGTAAAAAATCAAAAAATGACAGACACAGAGTCAAACACTTGCTTTTCCATTTTCCAAATGGGAAATTCCGATTATTCACCCACTCGAGAGCTGCGTCGGCGGCCTCTCACGACGTCTCGTGGGCGCCACAAAAATTCTCTCCACCGTGCGCGTCAGTCTTAATTAAAAGCCAGCGGCGCGAGCAGCGACGTCGGCCACCAGATCCTCCGATTTTCTTGTTTGTGGCGTTTCGTGTAGCGCGCGTCGCCAAGATGCATTTGCACAGCCGCCGCCACAACCCCAAGTGAGAAAACAAAGAGAGGGAGCAAGGAACGCCGTTAAAAAGCCCGCTCTCTTTGCGCTGCGCTGGTTCGTCGTGAGCGAAGTGCAGCAACTGGTTTTCTGCCCGCTCCCCTCTCTCCGGCTGTTAACAGAGCAGCGACGATCTCGAGAGAGCGGGCGACAAGCGTCGGCTTAAGACGAAGACGCGAAGCTCCGAGAGCGACTCTTGCGTTTGGCCGTTTCAGTTGCGAGCGAACCGATCTGAAGTGCAAACGTATCAAGCGGAAACTTTCAAGTTGTAAATCGAAAAAATTAACCGTTTACCGAGAGAGGCAAAGGCAAGACAACAACAACAACGTCGGCCAATTACAAAGTTGAATGGAGTTGAGATTTTTGCAAAACAAAAAACACGAAAAGAAAATAGAAGAAGTTGAAAAAATATCGATATAAATCAACTGGAATGCCGTCGCGTCGCGTCGCTCCATGAAATTACCATAAATCGCCGAAGACGACGACGACGACGCCGATTAAACAAAAATTTAACCCACTTTCTAAAACGACCAGCGCGAAAAATAAAATTAACCAAAACACAAAATTAACAAGCCGATAATTTCCGACCAAAATAAATACGAATTTGCGCGTGTGCGTGTGTTTGTGTGTGTGTGCGAGTGAATCACAGGAATCGATTTCCAGTTAACAAAAACAACGGCAACCTAGAAAAGCTGGCATTTTTCTCGAGTGCGGTAAGCGGACACCCGCAGCCACAGCAACCGCAACTGAGCATCTCTTGGCCAGGTAAGTGACACCAAAACCACCCCGCCCACCCCCTCAGCCACTCTGAGTTCTGTTATTTTCCCCCTTTGCCCTTGGCAACTCTCATCCGGTTGGCGTATTTCATAATTCGCAGATTTTTAGGGGGAATGCTGATTTCGGTCATTTGATATGCGAATCCCTTAAGGAACCGCAACGTGACTCATCGCGGTAACTTGATACCGTGCAGGGGGGGGGGGGGAGAACTGCCCTAACGATAAGCCGCCCTCTTCCCCCTCCCACTGCCGCGATAAATGAAGTGATAATGGCCAAGTCAATTAAGCCTGGGTTTTTACCAAGGGGACCTAAAAACAGATGCTCAAGGGGCGCGCACTCAGCCAACCGCTTAACCATTAAAACAGACCATAGACTCCCCCCCCCTCCCCCTCCGCTGATGACCACACGTAACTGTAATTCAGGGTAGGCTTATGTGAATGAAATCCATGGAAGTTATGGTTTCCTCCACTGCACGTACTGCATGTGAAAATGTCCAAAGTCCGTTATGGTGGGGGGGGGGGGGGGGGGGTCCTAACAACTGCGAGGGTACTAAAAGCGTTGGTGACTGTCAGCGACATGACGACGGGCGCTTGTCGTTTGGCGATAAAACTCCTATTAACTATTTGCTGCGACAACAACAACTACAACACAGACACTTTCACAAAACTTGTCCCCGCAAATATTTCCACTTGTTTAATTTTCTTTTCATTGAAGTCCGCAGGAGCGGCAAGGGGCGGGGGTATTGGCTGGCTACTGATTTTGGTTGTGGTCTTTTTTTATGCAATTTTCGGTTGAAAAAGAAAACAAAGCCGACGTCAGCGACGACGTGTGAGTTGCGTTTAATTAAGGGGAACAGCAACACCCGACAAATAACTGCACTTTGGCACGAACTTGCAAATCCAAACAATCAAAAATCAAACCCAAATAGATAAGCGGGCTGGGGGGCCAGGCAGCCAATCAAAATGCGTCCAGTGTTGGTAGGCAACAAAAACTCAAATTATGCATGCAGGTGAGCGAAACTTTCCACACGCACTTTTCAACACCCGCCCGGCCCCCACCCACCTTCACCTTTGCTTACATTAGCATACCAAACGCTGGGGGTGGGGGTGGGCAGGCCTCTGATGTAATCGAACGTCTGCTGTGTCTGTGGTCATGAACTGCGGGCGACTGACCCTCCCGCTTATCGCGTTGCAGTCGAAATTTTTGTTTGTCTTTTGTTTGCTTATCGGCAGCATCGTGGCCACCGGCGGTTATCGATTTCGTTATCGACGATCTCAGCTCAGCGTAGGTTTTTCTAGCCGTAAATCATCTGCCTGTTGGTATCTCGTTTTTTTCTCTCGCATTTTGTTACTGTGCGTGGCGAGTTGCTGTTTTTTTTGGCCCGACAAGATGGGGAGAAAGTTTCGCGAATAGAAATTAAGCAAACAAACAAAGCGCACAACAAAATGCTGAGGAGCAAACGAAAAGCAGTGATTTTTATTATTGAATTACAATTTAGCTCGTTTCTTTTATTTTTTTATATAATTCGATTTTCTATGCAACCTGCGGACGCGGCATTCAAAACCGCCACACAATCGCCTCCCCAGGCGTGCGGGGGTTCGGGTGAAAATGGCCAGCGCGCTGACAGAAAACCCGGTTAACACGCTTGCTTATAAAAGTAAATTACTCAATTTATGCCACAAATGTGCCACCGCCACCGTTAAGCGGGTGACACTTTCTACAGGCGCCGCCGCGCCCCGCGCTTGCGTAAGCGGGCTGAAAAAAACGCGCGCAAAACGCGCGCAGCGCCGACGGCCACAGCGACGGGGACGGAGTTTGGGGTCAAGGGTCGGCCTGCTTAATTGAGAGTTTGAAGCTGATAAAGGCCAATAATTGGGATGCCCCCGGGCCCATAAGAAAGAGAGGGAGAAACTCCCAGCAAATCAATATGAAATTGTAAATAATTCAAAGGGCAGCGGGGCACGAATTGCCTTTCGGGTCGACCAGCAATCAGAGTGACCCTCATTATGCTGATAGGGTCGATGGGCGGGCGGCCGGAAGGGGATCCATTGGTCGGGGAGGAGGCTCACCAGAAAAATCACTTGAAATACCAAAATCGGCCGACCGACAGCGGCGGCAACCAAAAATAAACCGCCGCGTTTTCTTCATTCAGCGCTTCTATTTCTGTGGGGATTTTCTTTTATGCAACTGCGGGGGAAAATCGCTCGCCTTAATTAGCTGGGGAAATGTTTCGTTCATTTAAATCCCCAAAATCCCTAAACACGTTAGTTCTCCGCTCTGGAGAAATTTCATTAGCCTCTCCGCCTTCTCCTCTTATGGGATTTGTGGCGGTCGGCGGTCGTTGGTCGTTGGTCAACCATGAAAACGGCAATTTATGAAAATTCCGAAAAAATCCGCTCGTAAATCAATTTTCCCCTGGCTATCAATGACAGGAGGAGGAGCCGCCTGCATGCGCCCGCGCGCGTGTGTGGAAATCGGTTTAATTTATGTGTTAATTGCGATCAGTAAAAGTTTTTTTTTTTCGAGAAAATCGAAAATAAACAAAATGGAAAGCGTTCTCAATTGCCAGCCGGAGGCTGTGGAAAATTCAAATCGAATTTATTCGCATGCCAAGCGCGAGGAGAGAAGAAATTCCGCAGCCCGGCTTCAATTGGATTTGTAATTGAAAAGCAACCGAGTTGCTGGTCCGCCAGCCACCGATTGCCAAGCAAATTGAATTATAATTTCAATTATGCACCGTTAAAAGCGGAAGAGATCGACAGCCAACTGTAAATGAGGCTCCCGATCGGCCCCACGTCCGCCTGCCTGGCAAAGGGTCCGTGGCTAAGCTGGCCCCAATCAGCCGGCCAAATTGCTTTCGATTTTCAAGGAATTGGCGATGCGGTGACGGTGACGGTGCCAGCTTATTGCCTTGGACTGCGGTCTCTGCATGATTTCATCGGCCACCGAAAAAACCACTTGTCAATTTGCCGCCCTCCGATTGTCTCTCTGCTTTGGGTGACTAAACTGGTTTGTCATTTGGGGGAGACGAGTTGCCGTTTGGGTTCTAAGCTTGGCCAGATTTCCCCGGCCAACTCAGTGCAGCCAGTCGATAGCTATTGACGCATTCAAGCGTGTTTGTCTGGCGGTTTCCTTGTCGCCTGGCAGTTCCGGCCAAGCGACTGGTGAACGGCGGTAATCATGGCTAATAATTACAGGCCACGATTTTGCAAAAAGCAGACCGACCGACCAACCGACTGGCAAGGCAAATAAATGCGCCTAATCAAAAAGAAAAACATCGTTGATTGGAGTGCTTTGGAGGCCGGCCGAGCGATCTGCTTTTGTTTTGCACGCTCAATGGCGATTTATGGCCATGTGTTAATCCCTCCCCCAACCAACAGCCTCGATCACGATCGCCGCCATCGATTTGCAGTTGATTTACCATCGAAACAAAAAGCGAAAGGGCCAGCAAATTGGCCAACCGACGAGGCGGCCTTTCTCACACTTTCTGCTTTTATTCGGCACAAGTCAGCCTTTGGGGTGGTGGGTGGGTAACCCCTACAGCAGTTGCGAAAGGGCCAGCCAAATTGCCAGACCGTCTAGGCTGCCTTTCTCACACTTTCTGCCTTTATTCGGGGGGTGGCCAACCCCTACAGGAATTGCTGGAGCTCGTCGTACATCACCAGGACGCAGGCACAGCCCACGCCGCGCACAATATTCGACAAGGCGCCCTTGTAGAAGGCGCAGAGGCCCTCCCGCTCGGCTATGGCGGACCAGCATTTCCTGGTGTTCGTCTTCTCGTCAGACTGCAGCCCCGACTGCATCATCAGACGCCGGCGCACCGTGTCGAAGGGATAAGCTGAAAGCCCAGCAATTGTGGTCACGGCCAAGGCCAGAACCCAGCTCATGCCCAGCGACATTTTCTCCGGGGGCATCAGCTCCCGGGCCGTGTCATAGAGACCGTAGTAGGCCGCCCGGTAGATGAACACGCCCTGGACGGACGGCAAGTAGCCGCGGTAGAGACCGAGCGGCCCGTCAGTCTTGAAAATTCTGAGTATGCAATCGGCCAGGCCGTTGAACTGCCGCTGGCCGGTCTTGCCGATGTCGGCCGCCAGCCGGGTGCGGGCAAAATCCAGCGGGTAGACGAAGGTCAGGGAAGTGGCCCCGGCCAGGCCGCCGGCCATCAGGTTACCGCCAAAGTAGCGCCAGAATTGTTGGGCCCGATCGATGCCGTGCAGGAAGAGGCTGCGGTAATGGTCCTTGAAGGCGAAGCCGAGGGCTTGGGTGGGAAAATAGCGAATCACATTCACTGTGTTGCCCCGCCAGAAGGAGAGGACTCCTTGCTCGCGCGGGATGCGGAGAAAGCAGTCGACCATGCCCTTGTATTTTTTCTCGGGGCTGATCTGCTTGTTGGCATCCTGGACCTGGAGCAGGAGCTTTACCCGCTCGATGGGGGCCACGGCGGTTTTGGAAACGGCAGCGGATATTCCGCCGGCTATGAAGTCCTTCAGAAACTGCCTGGGCGACTCGTGGGCCTTTTGGTTGTCGACCAACTCCAGGCGGAGCAGGGCCTTCCCCCTGCTCATTCGGACGACGGTTGGCGAGGGGGAGGCGCCTCAAAGATTCACAAGGATAACACATAGAATTTTTTAAGTATTCACGAAAACGAAAACATAACTTTAAATGACAAAAAATACCCCACACAACCACGCCCCTGGTGATTAGCACAGCTGATCGATGGAGGCGGCCTAATTGTGCTTGTTTACCACTGTGCACTGTGGGGCAATTTACTGCACGGCAACTGGCACCGTCACAGTCGCCTGCAGACACGAAGAAGCCGACTTCCGCCAGGAAAAGCGCCGTGAAAAACGAAATGAAACTTCCGATTCGATAGACAGACAGACGACGACGGGCCCCGCCCCCTAACAAGGCGGAGGGAAGAGCTCACGCAAATTGCCAATTTTAATAATCCGCAGTCGAGGGGCGCCAACTCGACTGCGGAATGCCCTGTGGACAGCGTTTGTGGGGCAATTGCAATTTGGGTTTTTTCAATTTCCTCTCAACGCTCGAGTTTTTTTTTCACACCAATTAATAATTTTCGATTTTAACGAGCTCGCTGCGCTTTTTGCGGCTCCACTGCGTCTCTAATGGCACCTGATTTGCCGTAATTAGTGGATATGGAAACCGCCCGGCAGCGGACCCAAATGCGCTCCAAATGATGCAATGGACGGACAGTCGACTCCGAAAACAATTTGTAGTCATTTCGGTTTTAATTACCCACCGACCGGCCGACCCGCCGCCCTCGCCTTCTTTGGAGGCAAGTCCACTCGAGAGAGCTCCTAATGAGTTTGAATGGTCGGTGTGATTGTCAATGAGTCCGACTGGCCGGCCAGTCTACATAACACTGACGTTTTAATGCTTTAAGCCGATTTGGGCCCATGTGGCTTACTTCCTGTTCAATTGACACAACACCGGCAGCGCCGCCAAAGCTCTGCCCGGCATTCAATCGCAGCATTTTAGCCGTTTAGAAATATTCCCATCATCGTTGCATCACTCAAACGGCCACTCATCCACACGGCGACCCTTGCAATCGCCATGGGAGATCGGCCACCGATCGGTCACAGATATCTCATTTATCTCCATCTCTCTTTCCCTCTCTTTCTTCTTACATCATCTCATTCAATCCGCTTATTAAAAATTCTATCAGGTTTTCAAATGTTGCTTATGACGATGATAAATGAGCTTGAAGAATGAGCAGAAATTAGCCTCAAAATAATCCCTGAAACAAAAGGCATTAAAACGAAAGCCTAATTTCCAATTGAATTATCAGAATAAATCTGCGAGCTCCTAATTAAATAATCCTAATATTCAGACTTTCCAGTAATCCTATATTTGAATTTACTGTGAGTTCAGTCGGCTCCTTTGATTTATGCTTCTCTTAAGGGAACTCAAGTGAATGCGGAAATAAGTTTAAAATAACTAACGATTATTTTGAATGCTTTTTCCCCAGCGCTGCCTTCAGGGCATCGTTTCCATTTCCGATTCCTGGGAGAATTCTTGTTTCCTCATTTGAGTTTGGTATTCATTATGGGAACCATTAAATTCTCTTCCATCTTAAAGCTCCAAATCATTACAGACTTTTCCAATTGTGCCTCAAGAATTCTGTTTTAATTTATGTAAATCTTTGACTCAGTGAATCTAAGCTGCTCAGGTCCACTTCTTGATTCGGGATTCAGCTCTCTAGGAGAACCATTTATAGACACTTTGTCATTTAAGTTTCGTGTATATCAAAATGCTTTTATGGTTTATTTATAGGTCAATTTGGTAGGAACTTCCATATAAAGAATCTCTAAAAATGGAATCCCCCATTAGTTAAACTTTTCTCCGCTACCTTTCGAGATTTCATGAATCGGGAAGATCCAAATTCTTTTGCCTTTCCATCTGGAAATGAGATTTCCTAAGTTCATTGCTCTCCGACTTTGTTTACGAAGCTTTCGATCGCAGCTATTTGGGTTTTCATTGCAGTTTTCCGTCACGCACTTGCGTGCAGTTTCCTGCTCATCCCCGGCCAACAGATCACACTGGCTGGTCTACCCAGCGGGCGGGGGGCAGTGTGCGTATCACGTCTCATCGGATGCTTTGCATTTCGCATTCACATTCATTTATGCAGATCGGAGCACTTGAATGTTTTCCTTGTGAATGCAATGCTGCCCAGTGGCTGCCGGCCGCCGGAGTTTTGAATTTCCGCATTCGCGGCGACTCCAGCGCCTCCGCCTGCTGCGGGTTGCTTATCAGTCGCCATCGTCTAATTACCCACTTTTGGCTGGGCCGGGCCAGGGCACCCGCAACGCTTGATTGATTGACTGGAGGGCAGGGCCTGCTGTCAAAACTTTCCCAGTCGGCTGGGTTTTGTGGCCAAAACAATTGCAATATTTTCAGGCGCCACATGCAAGGCCTGGGAGAGCAGCCCGAGGTCGCGTGCCAAAAGGCGGCTTCTTCTTTTTTGCCACCGCTGCCCAGCGGCGTATGAAACGCGCCGCTCTTGACCGGCATCGGCGACGAGGTCAAGGGGCCCACACTCGCCAAATTCATATGTAAAAATCTCTGAGAGCGCCCATTAACCTTAGCCCGATGTTTGTTTGCCGATCAAATCCGAATTTCGCAATACATTTGCCGTTTGTTTGTTTGCTCAATTACAAGGCTAAGGTCGCCTGCGGTTGCGTGGGCGGGGCTTCAATTGGCCGGTGAGATTTGCGGGTGGAGTGGCTCTTTTGTTTGGCGCGTGTGTGGTGTCTTTTTCCAATGCCAAGATCGCCCACAACGTCAATCAGACGACGGCCGACAGTGAAAGCCCCGCCGGCGACAGCTCCGGGATAACATGCGGCTCCATTTGAATGATGAATGAGTGCCAATGATTTGACGGTATTTCCAATTCAAATGCTCGCCACTTAAAGTGTCAATGGTAATGGGAAAACGGCTCAACGGATTAGGGAACCAAATCAAGGCAAATTTATCAAAGAAACTTTGCGAAATCCAAGCAGTTGGAAAAGAAGATAACGCTTTTTGATCGTTCTACTCTTTCTAAGGTTCCAATAATCTCACTAAAATCTTAGAAATCTCAGTAATCCCTGAAGCCTTGATTCGGAACAACTTTTTAAAGTCTTTCAAGGATTGAAAGGCTCCAAGTAGCTGAAAAAAGATAGCGCTTCCTGATCCTGTACTTTGAGGGTATTTTTTAATCTTTCAAAGGCTCCAAGAGGAACTGATCTCACTAAAATCTTAGAAATCTCAGTAATCCCTTAACCCTTTATGCTGAGTTCCTGTTTAAATTCTTTCAAGGACTGAGTTTTCTACGTTTAATGATTATTATAGATAAAGTTCTACGATTAACGAACGAATATTTGGCCAACATTAAGGGTTCTTTTAGTCTCTCCCATTTTCCTGGTTCATATTCATGCGGTTTTTTGGGTATGATTCTAGCTTCAGGGCTTCTTGTTTTCTCCGCCATGAGCTGACTATTCACAGCTCGATTTTGAGTTGATTCAAAAATGATTCAATACTTCAATTCTGAACAGATCTAAAAGATCTCCTTTTCTCCCAACCTTTCGACTGCGAATTCGCCAGCTACTTTTCTTTGCCTGTTGCTGCTCATCTAATGCTATTGAAATTCTAACGACTGCACTTTGGCTGCTGTCTCCCCGTCCCCCTCTCCCCCTCATCCGACACATCTACGATGCACACACGCACGTGTGAGAGCGAGCGGAACTGGGCACTTAAGGGGAACTCGGCTAACAACAATCGCCCGGGGGTGCTCTGCGTTCTGGTCGCCGGCTAATTTCGTATGTAAAATGCAGCCACACTCGGCGGGCTTAAGGAAGCGCATAAATGAGGAAGTTCTTCAGTTTCCCCGCGCCACACCCCAAATGCATTCTCAGGTCTGCCCGACTGCTCACCATTTAAATGCTCATTCCACACGGCGGGACGGGCTACGCTTTCGCTTCCTTATGATTTATGGGGCAGTGTCACCCTCACCCCCAGCCGCCTGCCGCCGAAAGATTTTCACCGGAATGCGTGGCATGCTGACAATGAAACCGAAAAATATCGGTACTTTTGCTTTTTACGATCGCAAGACAAAGACGAGGGGCGGTGGGTAATTAGGTTGGAGCCACCCTAGCATTCAGTCGTCTTGGGCCACGCACAATGCCCGCCATGTGGGCAACGAGGTCCACTTCAAGTTTTTCCTTCATTTTAATTAGTTCTGCTTGTGGCTGTTCCGCGGGCAAAACCCGTGTGGTTGGGTTCTATTTATTTATGAGCTCATAATTATAAAGGGAAGGGAGGGCAGCAGTTCGTTCAACTTTCAATCAATAATTTGTGGATATTTTTTCGCTGGCTTTTCAATTCTTTTAATGGCCACAGGTCGTCTTTAATTAAGCTTCACACACAGAAAACTGCCTTGGCCAGCATTTCTGCTGGGCATTGAATTTGGCGCTCTTTGAAATGCAAATCGCTCGCCAGTTAGAAGCTCAACCGTTCGAGTTGCTTTGTCTGTCCGCTTGTGAAGGGAAGTTCTTTGTTTGCTCCACCGAAGACTGGGGGCCGTCGCGCCCAGGGGCGGACAGGCTGGCCAACCGGTCAAGGTGAAAGTTGCGACACTTGTCGGATGCGTCCGCCCCTCGAGTCGAACCGAAATCGACGACGATATTTTGACAAATTAATTGGCCAGCAAATCGATTTGCATGCTCGCTTGGGTAAGCGAAAGGCGAGCCCCGCGCCGCCCCGCCCTGCTGCCCCCTTGGGGGTAATGTCAATGGCTTGACATTCGCATTCTGCAAGAAGCTCGAGCGTCGTGGCCAATGGGCGATTCGAGGCTACCAGGATGTTTTCTGCTCCAATGAAGCATTCAATTGAGGAGGCGCAGCTGCCCCCCCACCTCCGGCAGCAGCGGCCACTGCCACTGCAACTGCAACTCTTCGGGGCGTTGCTGTCATTCAACTTGTTGCAGTTGCCGTCGGCATCGCCGTCACCGACGCTGCAACCGTCGCTGGTCTTTTAGAAAGTTTCATTTCGAGTATTGCAAATGCAGTCGCTTCGGGGCGCTCATCACCGTCATCCAAACTCCATTGGCATTTGCATTTGAATCCGAATGTGCATTTGGAATGCCGAGTCATTTAACGGTTTGCCGGCAGCAAACCAAGACGAAGAAAAGAACTGTTACAAGAACTGGCCTAAGAAGTGGGGTTAAAGACGACAACACACACATGCAGACGGTAGATTGTGTCATTGACGTATGAAGTGTCATAAAAAGCAGCAAAGCTGAGAACCTCAATCGACTCCACTCGGCGGGATGGCTGGCTGGCTGCTCGGCTGGTTGGTGCAGCCGGTCTAGTCGAACCGGTTAACGAACTTACAGTTACTCGAAAATACAAAAAAACACTGTAGAAGCTCCATCATCTCACCCAAGCGAGCCAGCAATTCACCCGGGGAAAGGCAAGGGGATTAGTCAAAATAGACAGGCCAACAAACCCGAAAATTTACCCCCATCCCCCCTCCGGTCATTACAGCAACTTTAAGCGGCGCTGACCTTTCCCCAAAGCGCATTTTTACCGGCCGGATCCGACGATCCAGGCGTGGGCCGCCGTCGCGTGTCGCCTTTTCACTGCAGCCACTGCGAATGTCATTTGCAAATGGCCCGCGGCGCATTGACGCCAGGCCTGGCATAATTTATGCAGCCAGAGGAAGGGGCAGCTGCCCCCGGCTGGGGCAGTTTGTGGCGGACCAGCGGAGTCGCCATTAAAGCAAAACTTGTTGCGGAAGGGCGGCCGCTCCGGCTGTCCTGCCCGGCCATGCATATTCATCGCCCCGTCTGCCATAATCCCAACGGTATCTCATGCTAAATGCTCACTCACTTCGCACCACAGTCACCACCGTCACAGCCGCCGCAGAACCCGTTTTTCCAGTAATGACCTTCAGTCTTTATGATTATAACACCGCCGCCACATTGTGGGCTATCTGGCAAGCTGGTGGCTCGGCGGCTCGGTGGCTCGGTGGCTTGGGTCGTCGGTGTACTTAATTTGTGCGGTTGGAATTCCATTGAAAAGAAGTCTTTTCGTTTTATGTGCCTCCCCAGGCCCAAACTGGCTGGGCTCGCTACTTCCTGGGGCCCGGCAGCGAATTGGGAGCAGACGAAGCGGCACACAAACTGTGGTTACCACAATTTCGGTTTGCGGCTGAAAAAATTCATTGGAATTTATTCAGAAAAAGTCTTTGAATTTACTGGACCACAAATCAACCCACGAACTTTGTAAAAGCGGCAAAAACTAGAGCACAGCTTAGGCGGGCCAAAGGTTGGGAGGTTCTGGCGGTTTGGGAAAGGAACGCTTATCAGCCGCTATTGTGGTTCAAATAATATAAATTTTGGATTCTATAACCAGCAACTTTCAGTACGAAAGACTAAAGAAAAGACTAAATTTATATTCCTACCAGTCTGGGGATTTCATATTAAAGACAAACTTAAGGTTTGGACTATTGGAAATTGAACAGTTCAGAGTTCTCCAATTCTTCTTGAGAGAAGCTTTACTTAAGCTAAATCAGCTATGATTATCGCTTATTAGAAACCTTGGATAAGAATTTTAAATTCTGCTGTGAATCTGTGAACCATTTGCTATAAAAAAATTGTATAGCATATTCCTGGGTAATCTCAAGTCCCTTAGAATGTTTCTATTGGCTTTTTAAGAAATTAAAAGAATTTTTTAAGTTTGATTCAGGAATATAAAGCCCAGAATCTTGAGTACTGCCGCTAAGGGCCCTTTAGGTCTTGGGACAATGAACCCTGAGAACGCTGAACTCAAATTTGCTTCCTCGACGTTGATCGATGGACCTGGAATTACCCATTGCTGGGGGAAAAGTCGCAGTCATCGAGACTTTGGCTTCTTTTAATAAATTCTTGGGAATCTCAAGAAAAACTCAGCAGAACTCCGGTTAAGGAACCAAGGAGATGGATGTTAGCCTTTTTAGAAGCTTTACAGGTTCCCAATCCACTCATCTAAATTTTGTAAGCTTCCTATTAGAACCCAAGACTCTAGAATTCGACTTCACCACGGGTCCGAGGCTCGACCTGCGAGCCTCTCTCGATTGCCACATTCTTGGGCTGCTGCCAGTTGAAAGAAAGCCCACAAACAAAGAACACTTTGAATAGACCGGGAGACCGGCTCCAGCATCCAACTGCCCCTCCGAGGCCCCCGGCGGGGCTAACTGTAACCGTTCGAAAGCGCATAATTAATTAACCACGACTCGGATCGATTGATCGGTTGGGGCGGCTGGACGGGTTTTCTTTTGAGAGGAACACAAAAAAAAACAAATCTTAATTAAAAGTCATGCTCAAATGGAGCCGATAATAAGTTGCCATTTAAGGCGAGGGTTGAGGCGGGGGCGTTGGCGAAAGGGGGCGTGGACTGGTCATGCAAATTCCGCGCGGCTCTGGCTTAAACCGACCGTTATTAGCTGTTCTATATTCCCAACTGTAATGTCCATAAAACTCGGATTTATATGGACAGACGGCGGCCTGCAGCCAGCGAATCGAGGGCAGACACTTGGCATGCTGACCTTGATGGGCCATAAAACCGCTCGCTGCCTCCCCCGCCGCCAGTTGGCCCCCGAGAGGTGACAATAAAAATTGCAAATATATGAAGCTCGATTACAAGCATTGGGCGGGCGGCTGGTCGGGCGGACGCTTAAATGCCAAAATGCCAATGCTTTGATTGGAGCTTGAATTTCACAGCGGCCAGCAAATGTGCGGCGCCGTTCGCAGAACCCACGGAGCCGGGGGGATTACAGAGACTTGAAATTCGAGTGGTACGTGCATTGAATTCGGGTCATTTCGGGGCGGCTGTTGGGCGCCTGAGCGCAGCGCAGTCGTTGGCTCGGTGACTTTTGCAATTTGATTTTGTGGCAGATCAATGAACCTACCGCCCCTGCCGGGCTCGAGAATTCGACTAATTTGATTGTTTTCCATCTCTTGCAGGCGTAGACGTGGGAGGCATTCGGCTGTTCAGCTGGTAAGTGAAATTTTTCACGTCTTTTCACACAGAACGCAAAAATGCGTAACAAATGTGTTGGCCATGCCACACCCCCCTGCCCAACCGCCCACTGTTGGCTGTAATTTGCTGGCAACATGCAAAACCCTTGTAATTCGAGGAAGGCCAACAATGCAACGTACAAGCGACCAGGAAGAAACTAGTAAATGGAAAATTCCTTGAGCAGGGGCCCGTCGTTCGCATGCCTCAAATGAAAAGCAGAAACAAATTTTAATTGACGGCCATTAAATGATGTTAAACGTGTGTTAAATGACGCAGAAATTATGCCCAGCGGCAACGAACTGCCAGCCACGAGATGCAGAGGCCAAGAGAGAGTGATGGTTGGTTGGCGGTGGCGGGGGGAAAACTTTTACTTGAGAAACAGAAAACTTTCGCGACCAGAGAAGTGTGCTGAGAAGCAGCGGCCACGGGTTGCTTAAAGAGTTTTAGCCTAACTTTCATTGTCTTCTCCGTGGTCGCCACGAACCTCTCTCGGTGGTTAACTTAAGCACGCATTGTTGCAGTCAACCGCCCGGAGAGACAAAACGATAACCAAACTGTTTTTTTCACATTTCCCGTTGTTGCTGTTGTTGGCTTGTTGCATTGAAACATTTAGACCGTTTGTGAGATTCGTTTGGCAAGACAACAATTAAACTTTCCATTTCTAGAGCCGCAAACAAAAGACCTACAAATCATCCGACGGCCAAACTCCGCTTAGCATCGCCGGGGCTTCGCCGCCAGTGGCAGGGGGAGAATTCTCCTCTTTCAATGAATTTCGAAATTGTTTTTCTTCTCCACGTGGCGGTTGACAGCCCAAGAAGCCATAGAAGCCACCAAAGTACCCGCACCACCGCAATTACAGTTACCATAAAGTGTGGGGCGAGGGTGGGCGGCGGGGCAGGCAGAACAATAGCAAAGCGAAGGCGTGATGAGACGACAAATAATCAAAATAATAATAGCACTTAGGCAGGGAATTTGTGTTGTTATTGCCCTTGAGCTTTGTTCTGTGGGAGAATTAATACCGATTTTTGATTAGATTTCCGAAAAATGCTTTGAGTTCGTCCTGACAATTTTACAAAACTGTTACGGTTTGTGGTTAATATTTAATAGATACATAAAGCATTTAATTATCTGCAAATGGCGTACACAATGGTTAATAGATTTGGTTAACGATTGTTGATTTAATAACCGAAAAACGCTTCTGCCGACCATATTACAGTTTTACAGTCTCTGTCTTAGCAGCGTAGAAGTTTGAGAGCAACTGCTGAACTAGATAAGCGGGCTCCTAAACTGTTTTCTGTTCTGCTCGATTAATAGTTAACTAAACTTGATCTTTAACCCCAAATTAATTATAAACACACCACTTTAATAGTTGATAGCCTCACAGTTTGAGAGTCCGTCCCCGGTTATCTTATTTAAACTCTTACATTCGCCCTCATTGCGGGTTTACAGTTTTGCATTCTGCCTCACTGCGTTGACACAGTTTCAGAGCAACTGCTTAATCAGTTAAGCGAGCCTATAAATCGACTGCCATCTCTTTTACTCTCTTTTAAAGGCGATAAACACGCACGGCAAATACGTTGATTTTATGCACAGGCACAAAAGCACTTAAAAGTTGCATTTCTAGCAATTTCCCATTGCGGATTGAAAGCCAACACAGTCGGATTTTCAATGAAAAAAGAGGAGAAAATAGTTTCCCTCTTTTTCCTATTTCCACGAAGTTGCAGAAAGGGGCGGCATAGCCTAAAAAATAGCCTAAATCCAACCGGTGGAAGGTCCAATAGGTCGGGTTAATTAAGTCGATTTTGGCGGCTCTGGTTTCGGATTTGGTTAGTGGCTTTTGTGTCCTTGCTGGGGGCGAGAGAAGCGGCGCCCTCGTTGCACATCCGCTTTGACTGGCTTGCCGCGCGGATTTGTGGCGAAACTGCTAATTAATTTATGCGGCTTTTTAGAGAGCGCGAAATTACGAGGTGTTAAATTGTGGGGGCAGAAGCCGCAGCATCCGCCGGCCAGCCTGGCCCAGCTGACGACATTTCAATTTGGGTCACCCTAAAAACCAAATTCAGGGCGACAGCAAAGCAACATCGCGCGGCTGCTGCGCGACTTTGATTGACAAACTGAAAAATTACATTTATGTGTAGAAGCAAAACGACTGACACGGGGTAAGGGGCCGGCGATGCGAGTGCGTCGCTTTAAATGAAGAAAAATGTCACTCATTTTAAATGCCCCTGCGAATGGGGCGCGATGTTGCAGAAACAATGTTGCCAAGGCGCGAGGAGTGGCGAGCAGACGCATTTTGCATGCATTAAAATTGCATTAAAGTAAAATTACGTAAAATATGGGCAGCAGTTACGACAAAGAAACCGCCAGACAGTTAACGCGATTTTCACTGCGTGCGTGTGAAAAGCGAGCGACAAAAACCGCAACAAAAACGCGCCAACGGTTTTTTCGCCTCTTTTTGCGGTGGTTTTCTTATAATTGCAACAACTGTCGAATGATAACAAAAGTTTGGCAACTCTGGCTACTAGATGCCAACGATAGGCTGCCCCGCCCACCGCCACCGCCACCGCCTGCAACAGCCAATTGAAGTTGCCACCGTTGTTGCTTTTGGTGTGGGCGACAGCAGTTGGCGGTGAAAGTTGGGCAGCCGTCCAATCCGTCCAGTATCGTGACACCGGTGTAATTAATGCCAATTAAATGCCAAACCAGAAAAAGCCTTCCCCCAAAAAAACCGAGTCAGCAGCTCCGTTTTAATCTGGGCGTGCCGACAACTCAATTGCCGCCCGGACGGACGGCCACCCACAAGAAATTTTACTTTCAAATTCGCCCGCTCTACGTCCTGAGAGTTCAAGGAGCCCGCAGACAAATGCATTCGCAATTGATTCGAGTTGAGCGGCGGCTTCTCACGAGCCCAAAATGCCAACCCAACTGATGGACGACCGCACACGAAGATGCCACTCGAGGGGGGGCATGTGGGAGGCTTTAAACTTTCCACACTTGGCGAATGCGAGTGCAGTCGGCAAGGCAGCCAAGAAAACACAATAACAAAAGTGCAAGTGGTCCCCCCTTGGGCTGGTTAATTTATTATTATTTAATTTAAAGTTGTAATTGTCTGCCCGAAGGAGTTCATTGTCCAAAATCAGCCCCACTCTGGGCTCCCTTCGGCGGAGTTGGCCGGTCGTGCATTTCAGTCTTGTTAATTGCACGTTTCTTTGATTGTTTTGCCCGGCACAGCTGTCAACACACTCGCACACACAGCTGCGAACCGTTAGCTGCTCTCAGTCTGTCTGACATCTTTCCATTGAACTTTGAACTTGACGCCCGCACCGCGCCGACTTTCCTTTTGTTGCCAGCTGCGGCCGGCAACATGTTGCTGAGCAGCCGACCCACAAGTGTGGCCTTTTGTTTTCGAATTGAGTGACAGGCGCTTGGCATTGAAAGGTAAACGGCCAGCCCCCTCCATTCGCCTTTGGCAAGAGTAAAGCTCACTTAAGTGCAGCATTTCTAATCGGCTTTTTGTTGCCAGGCTCTCAATCAACCGATTGACAAACACATAACGCTGAAGAGCCCCCAGGCCCCACCACCGTGCGCTGCTCTTCTTTGTTTTGTGGCCGACGTGCAACGCGTCCACTGCACTTGCTGACCTTTGGCATACAGTTACCTCCCCGGCAGGGCCCTTTGTCTCCGGCCAACACCAAAATTGGGGGCATTTGTCGAGGCGGCCAAGCGCTTACCCCTGGCATTCTTCGGATTCACTGAGCATCCGCTGCTCGTGTGTGTTGGTTGGTTTTTTCCTCATTCAGCTTCTAATTGTGCAATAAAAGCCAACGATGTTGTTAGTAGGCCCTGCCCACCTCCCCTGACAGTTGTCCTTCAGCACTTTGGCGGAGCTGTGAATTCAAATTTGGTTTCACTTCATTTCGAATGACCAACAAGACGAGCGGGGAGGGTGTCAATCTTAACCACAACATATTTTTCTTTGTTTGTCTTTCGAGCGGGCAGTCGTTTGGCTTAATGGCCAATTTCTAGCCTGGCCCAAAGTCTGCCTGCCCGCCAGACAGTTGGGCAACCGGCGGTCGGAGTTTTTGGCCAGCTGTCAACTGTGCCGACGGTTTGGGTGACCGCAGCATGTGAGTCACTTGACAGCCAACAAAATCGAACAAATTCGTTCAGCAAACAGCCGACGAATCGAATGGGGCGAATTTGGGACCCAAGCAACAGGTTTGGCGGGTCCACTCAAGCAGCTTCAGGCAGGCGGAGGAGACGGAAGTGCTGGGAACTTTGTTCTTTTGGATTCTTACGCATCGTTAAAGTTTTACTGCCTCCCCCGGCCGGCAGTTGGCTAATGAAAAATTAAGCAAAAGAAAAGACGCTGGCGACACAAAAACCCATAAAAAATTCATAAAGCCGCTTGATTTTTTATGCATTTTCTGGAGTTACAAATGCAAGGAGCCAAAACGGTTCCATTACCGGTCAGTCAGCCGGCTGCTCGCCTGTGGGAAACGAAATTCGAGGCCTTCGCCAGGCTCGGCTTTCAATTAAGCAACATGTTGCCGAGGCCCAGCAACAAAGGCCGCCAAGCCAGCAACACATGTGCGTGGCGAGCAACGCCTTGCGAATGGGGCAGCCAAAGTTTCTCACAATTGGAAAGCTGCCCATAAAGAACTCGGCAAACTGCCCTCGCAGCGGTTGCCATGCAACAACAGCAGCGGCGGCGGCCCATGAATGAATGCGTTTTCATTAATTTCCAGGCAACTGTTGCGGTGGCTGCTGCCGCCATGTTGGCGTCGGGCGGCGGGCACAGCAACAAGAAACTCCGCCGACTGCTTTAGTCTTGGGCAGGCGGTTAACCTTGAATTGCGTGCGGGTGTGGATGCCTCAGCTCGTTGCTTTCGGCGTTCCAGTTGATTGAACGCCCTCATCCGCCCAGACGCGCTTTTGACGCGGCCGGCGTTTTGTTAAATTTTCGTGCGAAAACAAACAAGAAACTTGGCTTAAAATAAACTCCTCCCATCCCTGCCAACTCCTGCTTGATGGCCACCCCGGCGATGGCAATCTCTCTCTCTGGCTGACTGCCTGTCACTTCATTGACGACTCCCGTCGACCACAAATATGACAACAGAGAATCCCCCTCGCGTTTGGGCCATTAGAGCGATAATTTCCCTGGCCAACTTCAGTGGCCGATTTAATTGCCCCTTGCCAGCTGTCAATGCCGCTGTGACCAGCTGAGGTGCCTGGGGTGCCTGCGGTTGCTGCGGTGCTTCGGCTTGTTGACAAAATTGCCTCCGTCCATCCGGCCAGCAATTTGACTTTAAATTTCATGATTTCTAAATCTTCTCTTGCAGTTTCCTTGTGTGTTGGCCGAGCGGAGGGGAAATCTAACCGACAGCCAGCTAAATTGAGGTGAGTCGACCTTGACCAGAGAATTCTGAATGCGCCGAATGAGGAAAAAACTTAATAGAATTTCCATATAGCTTGTTTTCTGTGCCGTTAGCGGGTTAATTGCCAGTTGCCTTTTACGGCCAACGAAACAAGTGACATTTCGGGCCCCAAACGGGAAACCGCCTACGACTTCCTCTGGGGCCCAACCCAAAATGGCAAATTCTTTAAACGACGACGGTCGGCGGGGCAAACGGAAACTTCTCTCCGTCTGTTTAGCATAAGCCGGCGCGGGGCAGTTTGCCGGTGATTCTGTGAATGCCTTTCCAGATTTACATCGGCACGAAGATCTCCTCTGTCTCGTGTCTGTTGGCTTCCTCTTCTTTTCCTATTGACCGGCAAGTTGAACAGCCCATTGGGGTGGGGAGTCATCGGCACGGCACGCATAAATTTCACGTGTGATTTGGGACGAGCTTCTCGTTCACACTTAAAATTTAAATTTATCAGGCCGTTTGCTTTGCTTTAGTGGTCCGCATTTTGGTATCTTTCATCAAAGAGAATTCCCAGCACCATTAGGGTGATTCAAGCAAAGCAACAGCAAAGAATTTTTTATATATTCCTTCAAATTCCCCACCGGAATGAATTTGATAAGGAATCTAATCAAAGCTTCTTTTGACTTTCTTTTGACTTTCGAAGAAATCCTATTGCTCAACATTTAGATTAATGAATTGTGCAGTTTTCAAATTCGTTTTTGAGCCTGATTAGGCCAAGAGCAACTAAGGGTTCTGGGTTTCTAGACTTTTGCTTGGAAACAATTAAAAAAGAATCGTTAAAAAACTAAAATTAATATTGATTCTCGTTAAGTTTCCTTCCATTGCCTCTTTCAACTCTCTACAGAATTTTCCTCTATTTTCCTTTCTTTTTTAATTTCCATTTCGTGAGCCACCCTAATGGGATGGAAGCGTGGCACAACGGCAGTCGGATTTCTTCACTTTTGTGTGAAATTTATGACGGCCATGAGGAAAATGCACGAAAAACCAACCTAGAATTCCATGTGCCCCCCTCAAACTAAATTCGGCCCCAAATTCGAGGCTGCATTTGCCCGCCAGCTCGATGGCCATCACTAATAGCCAAAAAGTTCTACGGCCAGAGGGAGCGGGCCAGCTCACCAGGTGAGCTCTCCCTGCTGATTCGCCGAGTGCGTGCTTAGCTTGTTGGCCTCAATTGGGCGACAACGGCGACATCCACGGCAGCTGCTCCATCGCTGGATGGACAGATGGCCGGGCGGTGTGTGGCGACGACGGTCAGCTAACTGTTCTCTGGCCCGCGGCTGGCGGCACAAATTTGTCCCGGCAACTTGCCGCCCAAATGGCCGATCAGATTAGGCCAAAACGCCACTGCTCCATGCAAAGCCGAGCCGGGCAACGGTGAATGCTGCCCGCTGCCGGTCTTGGCCAAAAAAAAAAGAGAGACATGTGCAAAGTGTGCAGCCATTGCCAATATTCCCAGGCGTTGGCAATTAAATTGTCGGCCA
Organism: Lissocephala sabroskyi; assembly: GCA_037075105.1. NCBI lineage: Eukaryota > Metazoa > Arthropoda > Insecta > Diptera > Drosophilidae > Lissocephala > Lissocephala sabroskyi. The sequence continues at coordinate 18,764 of JBAMCP010000681.1, read as the reverse complement.
TCGGCCCACGCAGTGGCCGTTGCTGCCGCTGCTGCTGGCAGTCACTCGGCCGCGGTTGGCTCGACTATTGACCGACTTAGGCGGCCAAAACGGGGCACACTCTCTCTCGGCAACTCCTGGGCCAACTAGCCAGCCAATCCAGCCAGCCAGCCGGCAAGCGGGCCGTTTTGCCCATTTCGATTCGGGGTCTTTAAGTTTTCAAGCCGCATAAATTCTGCCTTTATGGGTGGCTAAGCTCTGCAAATTTATGTAGATTTATTTGTGTAACACTTTTGCGATGTACTCTGCGTGTGTGTGTGTGTAGACCTGAACGACTTGATATCTCTTTTCGCCGGCCAGAGAAACAACATTCCTTATGGCGAGTAGCCGGGTCGACCGGACGGCCAAACTTGAAAAGCCAAAGATGTTGCCGTGGTGCTGCCTGCATTCCTGGGCGCATTGGTGCTCTGCTTTCTGGGGATGCGTTGGCCCGGTTTGGCTTTGTATTTATGGTCAAATGGCCGGCAATTTGCCGACGGTTGAGAGCTAGAAGCTGGCGATTTATAAAGTGTGAGAACGCCAGCCTAACCGTTGACCCCGCGGCCGGGCCAATAGCCAGGTGAGTGGCGGTTAGCGGCTGCCTGAGAATTGGCGCACAAACAAATCGCCAATCGATGCCGCAACCGCAACCGAATGCAAATGAGTGAAAGAAAAATGCCAACAATTAACGGCGGCACCAACAATGCCCAGCAACATGGCAAATTTATGTATAACACGGCCAACAAAGCCTGCAACATCGGCAACATCGGCGGTGATGCAATTGACTCGGCGGGCCCTGCAATTGTTTTTCTTTTCTGACCCAAGTCTGCCTCAATCCGCTGAAGAGATTTATGCATATTAACGGTTACTTGCTGCCTTCTCCATCATCATCCTCGTCGGTTCACCAAAAGTCAAGTGACCCAAAAAACCAGCCGAGCCAGCGCCGCGCGTAAGAGCAGAAGTTGCTGTTGTTGCTCGGCCGCCAGCAACAGCAACCATCACTTAGATTGGCAACAATGGGTCAGTGAGTGGCGGTGTTGGCGGCTTGGAATGCGTCAGACTTTGTCGAGGGCGGCGACGGCAACTCCAATGATAAATGTGCTGGCTGGCATCTTCATTGTGTGGGGCCTGTGGGTGTTGTCGCATGCTGATGATGCCTCGTAACACTTTCCCAATTAGAGAGACCGGCCTGCTAAACGTGGGGTAAGCGATACAAAGGCCATTTAAATCGCCTGGGCCAGGCTGCTTTTTCGAAAGCAGTTCACACAAACTGTCCAGGGCTCTAAGCCAAAAGTCAAACAAACAGCAACAGCCGGGGCTGTGGGGCTGCAACAATTGCAGGCAATTGATTACCAAACCGAACAGCCGACTCTCCAGCTGCGGGCAAACAGATGCCTCGGCCAGATAGCCAAAGGCCTGCCCATGTGACAAGCGGCGGCTGGCAGCAGCAAATTTCAATAATTTCATTATCAAGATGCAGATTGATTGATGGCAGGCCGAACTGATGCTGGCCAGCCGTCGACCCCACCGAAAATTGCTTGGTTCACATATTAAATAATTGCCAGCCATGGAGCAGAAGCTATTTTCGTATTCCCAATGAGAGTGAAAGTTAATTGTAGCCAGCATTGCACTAGCAACAATGACGATGGGCTTGCGCAATGCCAGCCACGAAAGTCCGACAACCTTTGAGCTCCCTTAATAACCCTGATTCGAATTTGTTTATTTGCAGAATTATGGCCCAGGGTTGAGTGGCCGCAACGAATTGAAAACCCATCACGTGCGCAACGAGACAAGCAGCCTTCACCATGTCCTCCTCGATTTGCTCGCATTTCACCCAGAATGCCTGGAAGAAGGACCTCTGCTCGAACTGCTTCAAGTCCAAGGACGAGCACAAGGCAGCCGCAGCTGCGGCCGCGGCAGCCGCCTCCCACGGCCCCAAGTCGGCTGGCCACAAGTCCGACAGCCACACAAAGACTGATTACCCGAACAAGCACAAGAGCCCGGCCAAGAGCATCATCAAGAAGGCCTTTGGCGTTCGCCTCACAGGCAAATCGTCCAGCAAATCGGGCAAGGTGTGCTTTCCCAAGCAGCTGCACGAGTTCATTGGCTACGGCGGCGAGTGGAGCGATGGCAGCGACCAGGACGACGACGATGACAGTGATTTCATGAACTTGGACAACGAGCACGACGACATGGCCGTCACCGAGACCGACGACGAGGAGACCGTCGAGCTGAAGCGCATCACGCGGGCCAACACCGACTTCAATATGAACAATGGGAATCTGCTGGGCGACCCGCAGGAGAACATCAAGAAGTCGTTTGCCGCCCTCAAGCTGGGCGCTCCCCAAGTCGACAAGGAGGGCAAGAAGCAGACGCTCAAGATCAACGTGATGCCCTTTGGCCAGCCAGCCAAGGCCTCCGCGGCAGCCGCAGCCCCGGCCACGGCCAAGTCTAAGGCAGCCTCAGGCCCTACAACGAGCATCAAATCCACGGCCACCACAACCACCACCATGATCACTGGCAGCGCCAAGAAAGTGACCACCACGCTGACGCCCTTGCTGAGCCTGCCGAAGGGCAAGGCCAGCGAGAGCGGCAAAGTCAGCCCGCCCATCGAGCGGGCCATGGAGAAGTCGCTGCTGGACGAAATCTCCGAGACTCTGGAGCAGAAGCAAAACGAATCCAAGCGGGCCCAGGACACGCCCAGTGCCAGCGGCCCTAGCAGCAGCTCGTCGGCCACCAACAAAATCAAATTCGAGCTGACCTCGCTGAGCGAGTCGCTCGACCAGACGAAGCCATTTCTCGACCTTAAGAAGCCGATCGCACGCAACGCCCCCATAACCAAGGACCACGCCAAGCCCAAGGTCAACGTCTGCCACAAGTTCTCCGACACCGACAGCAACTGCTCGGACACGGAGAACGGCGTGTCCGCCTACTACGACGTGGTCGAGACCCAAACCCAGCTGAGCTACGAGAACCTGCCAGACGGCAAGTACGGCAGCCTGGCCAGCGCCAAGCTCGGCTCCACCAGTGACTCGGACACGGCCCACTACTCCAGCTCGCAGTACATCACCGACATGCTGCTGAGCTCGAAGACTCGGGCGGCCAGCTACAATCTGCACGAGGGCAACTTCATGACCAGCAAGATCACCTCGGACGGCCTGATTGTGACCAAGTGCGCCTCGGACGATGCCCTCGACTCGACGGGCAGCAGCTTCGACGGCAGCTCGGACGAGGAGAACGCCTACAACATGATCCGCAGCGAGTCGGATTCGGGCATAGGCATCAGCATAGGCAGCGAATACAAGAACGCAGCGGCCGCCAGTGGGGCCCACGAGAAGCGGCCCGTCATCGAAAAGCAGCTCAGCGCCAGCACCAACAACTCGGACTACGAGGATATACAGATTTCCGACCAGCCCAGTCAACCGCCGGCAGCCAGCCAACCGGCCAAGGCGAACTTCTCGTTGGACAAAAGCCGGGAGCTCCATGGCGAGCCTGACGGCAGTGCCGATCCGGACAACAGCCTGGAGCGCCAGGATGTGGCCGCCCAGCTGCCCGCCTTGCCCAAGTCCCCGCCGCCCACAAAGATCGACGCGCGTCCCTCGTTTCTCCACGGCCTGAATAAGTCGCAGACTCCGCCGATGCTGCTGAAGAAGCCGGAGCTGCCAGTAAAGCCGCTGGTGGGCAGCGGCCACCCGAACACCCCAATGAAGACCTTCCTGGCCAAGCGGCAGCCCACGAGCGCCGAGCAGCAGTTCATCAGCCAACTGCAGTCGGTGATCTCGAAGTCTAGCGAGAATCTGCTGACATCGCCGGCCTCTGACTCAGCCAAGGCGGCTGCGGATGACGCCAAGCTGAAGAAGGGAAAAGCACCAAACCCGCCGCCGGAGACCAAAACCAGCGCACCGCCCACACCCGAGCGCGACTACAGCTTGGTGCTTGAATTCGAGAAGGCGTGCGAGCAGCAGCAACAAGCCGCGGAGGCTGACAAAGCCAAGCCGCCGGCAGAGGTCGAGTCATCCCCAAAGCCGGCCACTGAGAGCCCCGCGCCAGAGCCGGCAGTCGTCAGCAGCCCAGCGCCTCTGCCGGATGCCGCACCAGCCGCACCAGCCACACCAGCCACGCCGACCATTGCAGCGGTTAACCATTACACACGGAAGCAGCAGGCAGGCAGCGGAACTGCCCCGGCCCCGGCCCCAGTTATACGGGAGAAGGACAAGCGAGAGCGGGCGGTCATAAATCCCAAGTTCCGGAGCCTCAACACCTTCGTGATGCAGCGGGCCAATGCGGCCAAGCAGCTGCAGTCGGCCAGTTCGGTTTTGAACTTAAAGCATCCGCTGACGCCCGAGCCAACGCCAAGGAACCAGCGGAATCTGTCCATGTCCGAGGAGTGCCTGGCGGCGGCCGGTTTGATCGACCAGAAGAAGCCGCCGGTGTCGCCGCAGAAGCAGAAGTCCAAGTTCTCCATCAAGAAGTTCCTGCGCATGGGCAGCAGCAGTGGGGCCAGCAAATCCGCCGGCGACCATCCGATCGGCAAGAAGGACTCCGTCTATTCGGAGATCTGCACCGGCGAGGAGACCGGGGTGACCGGCAAGCCGCGCCTGGTCATCATCCATCCCATTGACATAAACCCCACGGCCGTGGAGGTGGTCAAGGACATCACCAAGACCACGGATCCGGTGACCAGTCAAACGGTGGCCGTGGTCACAGCCAAGCCGCCGGCTCCGCCCCTGCGAGCCAGCGAGGCCAACAAGCCCGCCCGCCCGCCGCCGCCCAAGAGCGCCGAGCTGCGCCGCAAACAGAAGCACGAACTGACGGCCACTTTGAGTGGCAGCAGCATCGATTCCACTGGAGGAGCGGCCGGCTCGCTCAAATGCAAATCCGACAATGTCTACGCCAATTTGGGTGAGTAAACAGGCAATTGAAGTGCCCGAATCCCAGCAGCCGCCACTCGGCATTCCAAAGAAAGCGCAATCACATCACGTTTACGGCCTGACCTTCGGGCGCAATGGCTTTGTGTGTGTGGGTGGGTGGGTGTTGTGTGTTGAAGGGCCCGAAAGCAGGCCAAATGAGTGCTCATCAAGCACTCGAAATTCCCCATAAACGAGGCAAGTAGAATCCACCCAGAATTCAGAGCAGGTTACGCATTTCAATCGATTTTATGGCAGCCACCGGCACGAGTGTGTGTGCTGTGTGTGTGGTGCGAGCGGTTTGGCTTGGCCTGACCATATCCGTCGTCTTGCCAAGGTAGCCAGCCAGCCGCACTCATCGCTCCGCCGCAAAAGTGGGTTAAGTGCACGGCCACGGCGAAAAAATGTGGCAGAGAAATAGTTTAATCGACGGATGACCGACCGACCGACCACAAAAAATCGAAATCGAAACAAAAGAGGCCCCCGGTGAGGTAACCACCACCACAGACCCCAAGATGCTGCCAGGCCAGCTTGGAGAACTTGTTACACCTGCCGAAAGCAGTCGTTAGATTGCCCCAGCAATTTGGGTCAGCCAGGCAATTAGTGGTTGCTTGGCTGGCTTCTTGAAGATCTGGGCCAGTTGGCATTTAATCGTTCTGTTTTTGCTGCTTCCTTCAGGTGAAATCCGCTCGTCGATAGCGCCCAGGAAGCCCGAGAGGACGGCCAGCATGCGGGAGCGCGAGGCCCAGCTGGAGCTGGTCCGCAAGCGGGGCGTCTTGACCGATACAATCTCCATTTGCTCGTCAAACGGTGACACTGCGACGGCTGACCAGAAGCCAGCCAACAGCAAGACTAGCATTGAACCCGGCAAGCCAGCCCCGCCGGCGGCCTCGGCTTCCTTGGGCCACAGCCGCACCAGCACCTTCGAGCGGCAGGTGAAGAAGTCCGAGCCCAAGATGGCCATCTCCAGCAAGCTGGAGATCTTCGAGCAGCGCCCGCCAGCGGACGCTGGGGAGGGCCAGCGCAGCAGCCTGAAGGACTCGGTGCGCAAGATCAGCTGCACCATCGACAGCTACCTGAAGGACAAGCGGGACTACGAGAATATGTACGAGTTTGTGAAGACTTCGTCCACCCCGCCGCCGCCGCCGGTGCGCACCAACATCGACCTGGCTGCCGTGGCTGGCCAGCGGCTGACCCAAGTGGCCCGGCGGAACAACATCTACTCGGACACGGCCTCCATAGCCAGCTACACGCGCAGCGAGTACGGCCCGGTGAGGCCTTACGGCCTGAACAGCAGCCTGGGTAAGGCAAAGGAACTCCTAGCGATGCCCAGAATTCTCATTGGACAATTCTCTTTGCAGCTAACATTCCGCGGGGCATTTCGGCCTCGTACGCGGGCAGTGAGGTGGGGGAGTTTGACATCTACGCGCCGTACAGCTACTACGGCAGCGAGGCTGGCGGAGATGTGGCCAACGATATCAATGACAGTGTCTGGGGCATGCCCACGGTAGGTGGAAGGCTGTGATCTCTGGAGAGGAGGTAGTAATGTTTGGTGATTTTGGCAGGCCAACAAGACCCGCAGCAAGGCCACGAATCGTTTGCGCATGCGCAAGGGACGCAGTGTCGTGCACAAAACCATCGAGGACAACTACACGGCCGTTGTGGTGGCCAACCACGAGGCCCTGGCCCAAGTGCTCGATCAGGTGAGCATCAAACTTTCTCAGCCAATTTTCAATCTCACCTAATCTCTTGTTGCAGCTCCAGCAGACGCCGGTGGTGCCGGCTGCCCTGCGGCCACTGGCCAATGCCATCAACTTGCGGTACGAGGACTTCACCATTCTAGAGGGCGGCCAGGCCTTTGTGGTGGGCAAGAAGGCCTTCCATGCGGCCCTGTGGACCACAGCCCCCGTGACCCTGGCCCTGTCCGCCGACTGCAATCAGCTGGGCGGCGTGGGCGGCGAGCTGAGCCAGCTGACTGGCGGAGTCTCCGATGTGCTCAACCCCATCACCGAGTTCTGCGACTTGGTGCCCAGCTACCAGCTGCCATTGATGCCCTCCACAGAGGTGACCTTGCTGCAGGCCACGATCTCTGTGCTGCCACGCCTGCAGCTGGAGACCTTGCAGTCCATCGGCGGCATACTTAAGGGCAAGTCGCAGGTGCTGGACAAGAGCAACTTCAACTTCCGCGGCTCGATACCCAACCTGAGCGGGCTGAAGGACTCGGCCGGAGCTAATGGCCTGCGCAATGTTGTCTCTGTCCAGAATCTGAGTACGTTGAACGAGGAGACGAGCTCGTCGCCCTCTTTGGGCGGAGAGGGAAGCACCCCGAATGCCATGCCCGCCTTTGACGACGTGATGACTCGCGAGGTGGCCTTCATTATGCTCCAGCTGGTCAACGGCATGAAGAATCTGCAGGCCAAGGCCATCGAGGAGACGCCGCTCAGCCTGTCCAACGTGGTGCTGTCCAAGGACATTGACAACAAGGATGCCCAGGCACGTCTGTGCGTGTTGCAAGGGTGAGTGCACAGCTCGAGTCTTTTCAAAATTCCCAGCCTTAATCAAATGATTTTTGCAGCAACAACAACGACGACGACGAGCCCATGGGAACTTTGTGCAAATGCGCCCACTTGGCGCTCTCCGAAATGCTGCCCGCGACCAAGATCACACCCATCTTGGCCAACATACTGCTCCAAGAACGCTCCGAGTCGCTGTCCAAGGCCAAGTCTGTGCTGGAGTTTGTGCTGTGGGGTCCCTCGGACGTGGCCCTCTCGGGCTCGACCAAGGAACGCGAGCTGGCCCTCCAGCGCTGGCTGGACTTGGAGCGGGCCACTGTGCTGCACGGCTTGGTCCGTACGCGCGTCGAGCTGACGGTCTACGATGAGTGCCACTTGATGTTCTTGGTGCGCTCCACGGCCAAAATGATGAACGACGCCGCCAAGATTGTGTGCAGCTACCAGCAGCAGCAGCCGCCTGCCGACTCCGCCTAGGAGCCTCTGCAATAAATAGAATTCCCCATATTTATTACTCAAAGTTATCATAGTCGATTTAGTACTTTAAACCAGCCGAATTCATGATATATACGTAGCATTTTATGCATTATCGAAACCGTTAGTCCTTCCCGAAACGATCCCCCGATAATCACGACCTATAATCGCAGTTTAATGCCTAGCGTGCCAAAATTGTATTCAAACTGAAGCAGTTTTTGTTCATTTTTGAATGCGCATCGAAATTGTATTGTAAAATTGAATGATCGCCCCCAAACCGATTGTGCAACCGTAAATTGTAACTGTATTTTTTTATATAATCGAGAGACCGCGAGAGAGAGATTGCAATATTTATAATAACCGATAAGAGTCGCTGTCAGCCCAGCTACCCAGTCGTCGGTTGGTAGATCATAAACTATTGGTGTTTGATAAATATGAATTTATGCATATGGAACTTATAACCATGATCAATAAACGGAAATACTAAAATCCCAGTCAGCTGTCGACATTTTACCCACTGGCGCCACCTATCGCCACCCATGGTAAGTCGCTGATCTCAGATGGCGCCTTTTAATATTTGCTAACCATTTCCTTCTTATTAAATTGCAGATAAGCCGATCGACAGCAACCTACAGAGAGACTCTGTCCGCCTCTGGTGGATGTCCTGCTGTTCACCTCCCCTCTAGAACGACCGGACATTCGCGCCACATTTCTTTATTGAATATCGATGAATTTGAAGTTGAGTGGCTTGTTCGGCAGGTTGATAAGCGCAGATCGGAAGAAGTTGTCAGTGGGATGATTGAACTCGATCTTGAAGTTCCTTATCAGCCTGGCCAGGCCCAGCTCCAGTTCCATGTCCACTATGCGTTTTCCCACGCACATTCGCGGCCCGAACCCGAATGGAAGAAAAGCAAACGGATTGGAGCTCTTCAGGGACTTCGAAGGACAGCCGCCCTCGGATGCATCGTTGCGTAGAAAGCGTTCCGGAATGTACTCCTCGCCGCGGGCAAAGTATTTCTCATCCTTGAGCAAACCCAGGGGAAGCATGGACACAAAGGTCCCCGCGGGCACCTGGTAGCCGCTGAGCACGCAGTCCTTGGCCGTCACTCGAGCGTTGCCAAAGGTAAGCGGGTACAAACGCTGGGCCTCCTTGATGCAGGCCTTCAGGTAAGGCACATTCTTCATCGAAGCCTCTGTGAATTCGGAGTCCTTGTCGGGCAGAATGCGCATCACCTCCTCGCGCAGCTTCTCCTGCTTCTCAGGGTTCTTTGCTAGACACAGCAGGGTTCCCACAAACGTAGACGACGTCTGGAAGAATCAATAGGGGATTAGAAATCCTTTAAGGCCAGGAAGCCTTTCTATACTCACGGTATCAATGCCAGCCATCAGCATGTCCATGGCCATGACCGTGGCCACCTTCTTGTCTATTTTGAGAAGTTTCTCCAGGACGCTCTGCTCGTTTTCGGGCCTGACGATGCCCTGCTTGGCTTCTGCTTCCAGGCGATCAACGGCCTCGTTGACATAGCCCAAGGTGACGTCCTTGATGCCATCCAGGGACTTCATAAGCTTCTTCAGCTGCGGCGTCTCGATGACCCGCCACAGCGAAGGCTTCAACTCCAAATCAACAGTGTACTCGAAGAACTCATTGATGTACTGGAAGAGACGTGCGGATTCGCTGTTCATCTCGTCGTCCTTCAACAGGCCCAGCTGCTTGTCCAGGGCCACCACCGAAACCGACTCCATAGTCCAGCGATTGATGTAGTTCTCGAAATCATCAGGAGCCTCCAGCGACTGCGGGTCCCGAATGCTCTTGATCCTGCGAATTTCCATTCATTATTTCGATTTTAAAGTGCCAAGGACTCCCTCCCACTCACTTGTTCACGAACTCCCGGTTCACCTGGGACATCTTCTTGTAATACAGCCGCACGGTCTTTGGCTGCATTAGGACCGGATTTACGATACTACGGAAGTCTCCCCAGGTCTTGCCGTTGGTGGGGATGAGACCTTCGATGCCGTCGAAGAAATCACGACGATGCTTCTCCCGGTGGTAGCGCAGGGTATCGCTGCCTGGCCGGTGCGGCCAGATGCCCTCGTGCCGGAAGACGGTCTCGAAATCCTCGGGACTGTGGGTGCACAGGATCCGTTGTTGGCCAAACATCGCGGGAATGAGAAAGAAATCCCCGAAGTCCTCACGCATGGCGCCAAACAGTTCACTTACACCCAAATTCTTGTACTTTCCACCGGGCATATTTTTCATGATAAGCGACGTCACCGAGGCCCGAGGCACCTCCTCAAAGGGGCGGGCCTGTTCCCACTGGGGGTCCTTGAGATCCACAGCTGCCGCAGCATTTGTCTGCCAGCGCTGGAGGGAATAGAAAGTTCGCTAGAAATTTGTTTATTGACCTTCCCACGTACTCACCTTCGGTGGGCCCACGGCTCGAAAGTCGTTGAGAACTTTCCGCTTATCAAATTTAGTGAGGCAATTACGCATTTGTAGCATTTTGTGTTCGTCACCCACACCCGCTTGCTCTGGACTCTGGGGTAAAACTGAATCGCCCCACCGCGGCGCTATTAATTTATTAATATTTGTCCGAATTCCCGAGAGCTTTTTGCCGGGCTCTCAACATAAACAGAAAGCGGTCGCCCACAAAAAATATCTCCGGACGGTCTTCAGTTTGTTTTGCCAACCAGAACGTTGGCTTTTTCTCCCAAAACTTGTTTATGTTTGCTGCCTTGGGGGCCGCGGGAGCTTTTTCCTAGAATCGTAAGGTTACCCGGAATCTTATCAGTTTAGTGGCTCAATTGCCAAGCAAATCGTTATCGCAGTGCCCGTAAAATTGATCGACCGCACAGACTACAAAGCACTCCAGAAATCGACTTAATGTTTGGCCGATCTTATGAGAAATCCCTTTAACCAATTTCATCATATCAAAGGTTTGCTGGGTTACCTGGAGCTTATTTAATGCTCCATGCGTCATGCTACAGGTAGAATTTGGAGTTCTGTTAGTGAAAGACCTGCTAACCAATCTAAACATTCTATGTTAAAACCTGAACAGGTTTCCCATGCTAGAAGGTAACAGATGTTGACTTGGCCAGTTCAACATCGTCCGAGGCAATTAAATAAGCTCCAGCAAACACAACGAACCGGAATAGAAATCTAATGATCCGGCTGAACCCAGCCTATCAGACCACTGTTATTTCCAAGTTGTATGTGGAAGGTTTGACCATCATTGGGTTACTGACAGTTCTGATAACGACTGATTTGATAAGAAGTTCTATACTTCCCACTATCGAGGCGATTTATACATTTGTAGATAGTTTGCTAAATAGAGAGATGGAATAGGGAGATTGAATCAAAAATTCATAGATATACAGATTCGTCTGGTGGTGATCGCATGTTTGTTTATATTTATTAACGAGCGGAATTCTCGCTCTCAGTTATTCCCGCTCTCGTTAAGTAAAAAACCTAGAGAATTTAAAAAAAAAAAGCTCTCACAAATTTCAACAAAAATAAAACAATTAATAATTCATAAGTCAAACTTGCCCAACTTTGTTATACTCTGCAATTTTGTGTATAGAATTACCCAAAAATTTTATAATTGAATTTTGTCAATTGTTTACCGAAAATGAATAAAAATTATATATTATACAAATATTTGAGTTGTCCTTTTTACTGAATGAGCAATGCTGGCGCAGCCACGGTGGTGATCACTGGCGCCATCTACCAGCAATTTGTTGAAACTAAATGGCAGCTTAAGGTGGTTGCTAGCGCCATCTGGTAACAAACTACTGCAACTCACAATCAGTTGCAGCCGATCTTTCATAGATGGCGCTAGTATTTTTGTGGAAGAATTTGATATGCCTATATCTCGAAAACCAAGCAAGCGAGGTCAAAGGTCAAATATATTTTGGAAAGGTCAAAAGGTGATCTATTGGGTGCCCGAGACATGGTCATTAGTGGTCGAACAAAACGGCCAATACATAATTGATTAATTATAAGTCCTTATATAAATAAATCATCTTTGAAAATATTGAAAAAAAACGACATGACTTTCTTGCCCACCCAATATTTATTCCGAAAAACAAATTTCACTGCTGCCAATTACTACGAAGCTGCCAATTTAATAGAGTGGCAGCCCAAAGAATTTACAAATGGCATTAGATTCTAATGATCAGAATAATAAAAATGGGAGAGGTCGAAATTTAAAATATTTGGTGTGACAGGTAGTAATAAAGAAGCAATAGGACGTGTTTCCAGCGTTGCATTTACGAAATCAAACCCAGTGATGTCAGCTTATACATATACATACATATGTACAACTATTAAAGAACTGTGAACTTGATTTAAAAACATCCTAAAATTAATTAATTAAAAAACGTTGGGTTAATATATAAAGATACATGGTATCTTGCGCAATATTGACTATTATTTTCTATCTTTTTTTTATTTTTTATATACGATGACTGTATACATACATTTAGCTGATTATGACTAAAGAGTGTGGACAGTTATCGAATCGACCGCCACTTTCGTGCCGTCACATAAGTTTTAAGTCTTAATTTTTTTTAAATTTGATTTTCTTCACTAGTATTGATCCTAGATGGTCGTGTGTAATATCAATCGAAAGGTACCTTTATTTCGGACAGCTATTCTATAGAAAGCAACACTCTATTTTTAAAATGTAAAGGTTATTTACATTAAGCCAATTAGGGAAAGGGAGCGTGGCATCAAAAAAAAAAATAAACTTGATCTGCCCTTCATATATTATTAATAATAATAATATTGTTTTTTTTTCGCAGTGTACTAAGAGGGTTCCCTTTTAGCTATCTATTGAGTTGAAAGCTCTTTTTTAGTTCTGTAAAAATACTAATATTTCTCAATATTCTTTATATTTCTTCCAGTATGTGTACGTTTTTCAATTCGTGTGTGTCGCTGATACTTACCGTATTGGATGTTATTTTAAGGGGTCTCCGATTGCTTCGTTTGTATGTATGTTACATACTTGTGCACAAAACTATTATTCAGGGTATACAAATATACATAAGAAGCTGAGCTTTCACATGTCCCCCCGGTATTTATACCCTGTACCTGAAGGTACTAGCAGGGAACTAGCAGACGGATCTTTATTTTGGATGCCACGCTCCCTATTCGCCCTAGTCATATAAATGTGTGTAATAGCTCACGTTTCGTAAATTCACCAAAAGTTTATATGGAAGGAGGGTGGATAGTACACATACATACCTGTGGTTTCTGTTAAATCCGTCCATAATCAACGGACAAAATTCAGTTCAAAATTTCAGGGGTAGGGGCATAAAAAACGCACACATAACAAGTAAGGAAGTAATAGTCAAGATTGCCCGACTGTAATATGCCCTGTATTTTCGACATTTATTAAATTTCTGCGACTCTAGTTATTACTTATATCGTAGGTGGCAACTCTCGCACCAATAAATAATAAATTTTAGTTTCTCCCATTATTATTAATCTACGGCCATTTAAAAAAAAATGAAGGACTGCCACCCTATCAACTTGGCAGGTCTTTAGTAGTTTGCAACAGTGGTTGTGTTTCTCCCTTATATGGCATCACTACGACGTCTCCTCTATGTTACATACTTTCGCATAAACATATTATACAATACCTTTGTACCTATAGGTACATGGTATAATGATATAAAATGGTATAAAATCCTTGCAGGGCAACAAATTACCAAATCATAATTTTTCCAGAGGAACCAAATTTTAAAGTGTACCAAATATCATGCAAATTAAAAGAACATACAAAATTCAACAAGAAATAGTAAGTAAAAAAGATAATCAAAAAAATTGAAGATATTGGAAAAAACGAATTAAAGCGTTGAAGACAATTTGATTTTGTGTTTGTTTTTGATTTTAATAAATGGACATATTGGTGTTGGCTACTGTTTGGGTTTTAGAAAATTTAAAATTTTTATCTGATACAGGCGGAACTATTATGACCATTTTTTTTTTGACTGTTATTGGAATAGCCTTGCTTACCGCTGCCCGACCTGCTAGGGAACACACCAGTGCGACCCCCTTCCACCCAACTAAGCCCGATGGTACTTGGGCGAAAATCCCCGAGCGAGTTACCAGAGCGATTTCTGCGGCAACCAGCAACAACGGTTCAACCAGCTCCGCTACAGCTAGGCTCCTGCTAAGCCAACAAAAGGTCCATCAGAAGCGGAAGATGAAGAGCCCACTGAGCTCATCTACAGGAGCTAGGCACCTGTAAAAGAATGCCAAAACGAGCGAACCCAGAGGGAACTATTTTGATATCCTGAGCAGCGAGGATGAGTCACCCATGGACGTGGATAAGCGCAGGGATCTCACGGGAAGATGAAAGGATGCATACAACAAGCCTACCAGCAGCGAAGGGAACTACGTTGGAGATAACAGGAAGGTGCGGAGGCCGCCCCCGATCGTTCTTGCTGACATAAGCAATATTAACGATCTATTGATATTGATAGATGTGGACAGCTGAACATTGAATAGCTCCTAAAATGGGACGATCCTGATTTATGCTGAGGACGTGGAAGGCTACAGAGTCACCACAAACCAGCTGAAAGCTATTGGCCTGCAATAACTCTCATATATGCTCGCTGACGTTAAGCCGTATAGGGTGACTGTCAGGGGCCTTCACACCTCCACGCTGCATGGAAAGATAACATCGGGCTTAAGGATCTTGAATTCGATGATATAAACATCCACAACCCATGGGCAAGAGCCACGGGAGAACCGCTAAATATATTCTTTGTGAATATAGCCGCGAACCCTTAGAGCAAGCAATACATGCGATCAAAACCCTATGCAGACAAAGAGTGGAGGTGCTGCGGAATAGAAATGATGGAGTACAATGCCATCGCTGCCAGCAGTATGGACATACTGCCAAGTACTGCCGGCGAGGGTAGGTATGTGTGAAGTGTGCGGAAAACCACCGTACTTCGGAAGGAGTACCGGAGGAGGCTGCTACATGTTCTCACTGCAAAGGCAGCCACCCGGCCAACTACAAGGGGTGCCAGTGGTACATACCAGCAATACCTGACCCTAGCAGGACGCTCCAACGCCCAACGACCGCCAAGCAGAAAAAAGGGCAAAAAAACTTTCCTGCGCTTCAAACAATAGCCAATGCAGCGGCATCACCGGCCGCAGCAGCTATGCAACGCTGGAGTGGCCAGGGGGGGCCCAACATCTGTTAGCAGGAGATTGAAACGTCAGCAATACCTGACCCTAGCAGGACGCTCCAACGCCCAACGACCGGGAAACAGCTCCTCCAACCTGGGGAAACCCTCGACCAACGAGGGGAACTAATGGCCGAAAATATAGCTGCGTGGAAGGACCCACCTCAACATGGAGCTGCGATCATGTCAGGACATCAATGACGCAGTGGATATTTTTTTTTTTTTTTAATTTTCATTCCAATTTTTCATGCAGCCCAAAGCCAACGGCGCCGACGACTGCTCACCTCACCGGTGAAGGCGGCTGCCATTCTCGAGGCCTATTGAGGATAGAAAGGAGCGAGCAGGTGGACAGCCGAAAAGAAAACACCGACACCGCTGCTGATGCCACGTTCTCTCTTTAAAGAGTTACGTGGTATCTTAAGCGCTTACAACCAAACGTGAGAGACTCAGACGGGATGTTTGCAAAATCCGACCTCGACCAAGCCAACATTTTTGCCGAACACCTCGAGAAGAGGTTTGAACCGTTCGCCCTGGTTAGTTACAATGAAATTCCCCAAACGTCCCAGTTACTTGAATCGCCGCTCCAGAGAGTATTCCTATTAATTCTATTAAGCCGTCCGAGATTAAACAGATTTTGCAGAGTCTCCTGAAAAACAAGGCCCCTGGCATGACAGAATATGTCATGCCCCTCTGAGAGCATTGCCTCATCGTGCAATTCTTTTCATGGCGTTAATGCTTAACGCTATGTTAAGAATGCAGCACTTTCCTGCACAGTGGAAAATAGTTAGGGTCGATATGATCCACAAGCTCGGCAAGTCGGAGGACGACCCGTCGTCTTATAGCCCAATCAGTCTTCTCCCTTCCTTGTCAAAGGTGTTTAAAAGACTACGGTTAAGCGATGCAGATGGAAGATCAGCCAAGCCTACTAGCTACTCCTTAAGAGAAGCAAGATTCAGCTACAATGCAAAAGGGCGATCTACACACGTATCATCTCTCTTATCTGGAGCTACGGGATCCACGTATAGGCCCTGGCTGCAGCTTCGTATAGCAAACGTATCCAGATGCTCCAGAATAAGACCCTTCGGCTCAGTACTGCATGTGAATGGTACGTGCGCAACTCCTTGCTGTACCGGGACTTAAAGGTTATCCCAGTAGAGGATCAAATTGGCCTGCATACAAGCGGGTACAAGCATAGCGGTACCTCCCCTGCCACAAAAAATCCAATTACTCATCTGAAGCGAAGACATCATGGACTCCTGATGGCGACACCACGGACAAGACGAAGGCGCGGAATCGACCGCTTCTCAGCTTATCTAAAATCCTAGATTGGCCCGTGGCACCACCGCCCCCAAGCAGTACCACCTGCTCTAGGGATTCCCCCACCGATATGCGGTGGAAGGTGATTTATGTTGTAAGAAACTATATCTATTAAATATTGTAGATGCACAAATGGGGCATAAATGTATATAAATAATTAAAAAAAAAATAAATTGTAACTCTATAATATTGTATTGAAATAAATTTTACCTTAACAATCAACAGCAAAACAAGCAGGAATGGTCGATTCAGTTTCACCAAAGCACCGTTTAAATGCATCTTAAAAATAAAAAATATGTTAAATCTTTGTGGCATGGTCGAGTTTTTACACCCTTTTTTATAATGATAAGAGCTGAAGGTACTGAACATATCACCCGAATATCGCTCTGAAGATTCCACAGGGTATAATCATATGTACGATAACAAGTTTGTTATACAATATACAATGTTATGTACAGAACATATAAAAGCTCTTAAATTTATGGGTAAGACATCAGCGCTAGGTGCACCTGCGACTTAAACGGACGATCGATTACGTACCCTAAACAATCATAAATGGTACATGTGCGCTTTAAATCCAATATAAAACCAACAAAACTCAAAACAACATGTATAATGATTTTGTGTGTAGGTTTGTAACATAGAGAAGCAATCGCCGTAAGCACCCCTCTCCGTAATGGATAGGATAAAAACAAATAAGGAAGTAACAGTCGAGCTAGCCCGACTGTAATATGTATAACCTGTACCTGGGGCCTGGAATCAAAATAGTTTCACTATTTTTAAACAAACAAGTAAGGAAGCAACAGTCGAGCGGGCCTCTTCTCCTTTCTTTGACTCCCGCCCATTCACTCGGTAATCTTTAAAATCTGGCAAGTGATCGAGCCACGCTCACAATATGCGAAATACCAACAAATTCCCCGACCCCACATCAGAAAGCGTCACCCCGGCCGTCTCTACCCATTCTCTGCCTCTCTCTTCCACTTCCACCTTCCGAGTCAGTGGTTTTTATTCCCCCACCCCCTAAACTTTGACTTGAAGTAACTCCGTTGATTATGAACGTATTTAAACAAATTTGTTACTATTCAAGTCAAAGTTTAGGGGCTGGGGCAAAACAACCGCTGTACCGTTCGCGGCCGGCCGGTCGCGTGCACATAAAAGTGGAGGGGGAGGCAGAGTTTGGGTTGAGTCGGCCATTGTGACGTGTTCTGTGTGAGGGATAGAAGAATTTTTTGATATGTCACATTTCACATATTCCACATCAAAGGTTCAGGGTATATCACAGTCGGGCCAGCTCGACTGTTAGTTCCTTTCTTGTTTTTGTTGCTACGGCCGCTGTTCGACCAAGTGTGCTTGACAATAGTTTGAAAAATTGGGCAAAAAATTTTAGAAGAAGTAAGACGAAATCTGAAAATACATGTATGTATCTTTCGTTTGATACCAAATTCGACTAAATCCGGCCACAATCAATGGAACAAATCAAATTCAAAACATATAGGTGGGGTATAAGAACCGCCCGCCGGGGAAGAAAACCTATTTTTCCAAAAATTTAATATCATTTAAATTTATTTTAGATTAATAGGTAAATGTATCACGGGTATTGAGACCCCCGAAATCGAAAGAGGTTTGCAGTTAAATGGCATTTTTTTCGCATATATTCGGTACACTGTATCGAAACAAGAAAAGATATTACCACAGATAAAAAATTTTCTAACAACAAATTCTCTCCATTCCTCACACAGAACGCGTAACAGCGGCCGCTTCTATCTTTGCCTCCCCGAAGCAGCGGTTTTTATGCCCCCGCCCTCTAAACTTTGACTTGAATTTACTCGGTTGGTTATGGATGGATTCAGTCAAATTTGGTATCAAACGAAAGGAATTTGTGTTCTGCGCCCTGCTTCCATACAAACATTTGTTTTATTTCCACAACTGCAGCTATTTACACATTTATATGATTATCAGGGCTCGAAAATGCTCGCTTGCGAACACTCGCGGGCGCTTTCGAGAGCGAGCGGCTCACCAAAATTTCGAGAGCGCGAGCGACTGCGACGCCGATGCAGTAGCAGGTAATAAAACATGAAAAGATTGCAGAAATGAATAGCGTACCCGCGAAAAAAAAATTTAAATTCAATGAACGAAGGTACAGGGTATATCACAGTTGGGCCAGCTCGACTGTTACTTTCTTACTTGATTTTATAACAGGAAAATCCAATACCTGTCGTTTTCCCCACTCTAAAGTGTCAAACTAGCGACACATATTCGGCGGCATTACAACTATTAGATTAAGTAGTCTTAATGGTTAGGCGTATTTAAATATAAGAAACAAAGCAATGTAAAGACCGCA
>JBAMCP010000680.1:0-39788 GCA_037075105.1 Lissocephala sabroskyi | reverse complement strand
AGTTAACTGCACTTTTAGGTTAACTGCCCCATTTTTTGTGTCAAAGAAGGTGAGGCAGTTAAACACATTATACTGTACTTTAATTTACATATTTCTCAGAATGAGCTATTAAGGAAACTGATTCCGATTTTCTGGGATTCTCTTAAATTTTAAGGCTTTAAATTCTATAAGAATTAAACTTACACTGCCTTCCCATCCCCTCCCAGACAATTCATATTGTACAACCGGAAAGTAAAGATCATTTTCCTTATTTCCTCTTTCATTAGATCACTCAAACCATCAGCCTTGGCTATTGGCTACAGCTTAACCCAAAAAACAACTATCCACCTACAAGTTAATTTTAAGAAAAACAAGCAAATGCTTCCTGGCTTTCCTCCCCTTTTTGGTAATTGAATTTGAAAGCAACATGTGCCTGGACTGGCAAAACGACCACGACGACAACGATGAAGAGCTGGATAACCAGAAGCAATTCTAGTATAGAATCGGCAACGAACAAGGACGAAATTCCACTTTATATAATACTGTTGACATATGTTAATCAGGCGTACGCACACGCGTCCGTCCTTGGGGGAGGGGAGGACGTGCGGCTGATGAGGTGCGGATGGCGGTTTCAGGGGCGGCGGGGGGCAGGTCAAAGGCATTAATACGAATTCAATCCGGGCTGGCGGTTGGACCGAAAGTAAAAAGCCTATTTGAGAACCCAAAGACAACCACGGAAACAATCTGATTGGAATAAAAGCTGCCGCAGGACCACAGCCGCGAGGGGGTGGCTGGCAGGAGGTAAGGATTTTTGAAACAAGGGTTGACTGCCTCGCTGGCTGGCCGAGCATCATCCAAAAATCTGCCGTCGACTGTCAGTAGGCAGATAATTTAATTTTGGATCCGCATGAACGACAAGATAGGCGGAAGGACGACTGGACTTACCAGGGTGGCTGGGCTGGCTGGCTTGGCAGTCAGCATATTGACGCAATCAACTAATCTTCGCGCTTCTCAACCCTCCCAGCCGAGCCGGCAGCTTACCGCCAGATAGCTTGGCGCTGATAAGCTGCCGACTGATGGTTGCCTTGGCCAACGAAGCAACTCAACCATCGGCGGCAATTGATTTAACATATTTCAATTGCATTGCCTGCCCCGGCAAACGGTTGCCCGGGTCACCGATCGTCTTTTGTGCGAGGAAATTCGAACATTTTGTGGAGTAGTTTGAAGTTGGCTGGCTGGGCGGGCGAGACGGCCGCGGCGGTCCTTGGTCAATTGCCAAAAAACTTTTCAGCTGTAATTTGTCTGACTGCCGTTACCTTTTTTTGCAATTAGACGCAATTGCGTTCGGGGCTGCTCGGCTGCTTCGGGTCCTTGGCCGCGTCCTCTGGCTGCTTCTTGGGCGCCATGATGCCGCCGCCTGTTGTCTGTCGCGCTTTTAAAACTGTTTCCTGTGCGCTAAATGGCGTTTTTGTGTTCGAGTTTCTTCGCCGTCTCCGTTGTTGGTTCACCGCCGCCGCCGTCGTCGTCGCTGCTTTGGTCACCGTGTTTTTGTTTTCCGGCCTTGTCGGCCCCCCGCGCACTCATTCCGTTGCCAGTAGTTTATGGCCGCGTACAGCGAAAATGGCGACATTAAATGAGCAAAAGTTTTTATATCATTTGTTTTTCTTTTCCCTCCCATTTTCATTATCATACACTCGAAAAAAAGTAATCCCTCGCATTGGGGCACAGATTGCGAAATTAGCCACTCAGCTTGAAATATTAGCTCGGGAAAAATCAAAGCAGTTGTTTTTTTTAAATTTTAATTGTAGAGTCTAAGTCGATTTAGAAAGATCATTATCAGAATTAAAATCCATATCTGACTTTATATTCTCCAATCCTGAGAAACAGAATAAATCAATTTAAAATTCTACTAATCTCATTTGGGAATAAACTATTAATTTGCTTCTTTTTTTAAACGAAAATATCTAGCACATAATTTAAGAATCTAAATTCCCAGCATTTATGAAACGGTTTACCAGAAATGTAATCTTAATCGTGCATAAAATAAATCATTAAGTAACCGAAAGAGTGTAGTTGTCTCCCTGAAAAGAGTATTAACTTGACTCAGACTATGCATGGGCGCCTTTATATGGGCACCTTCGATTTATCTCATTCCGATTGCTGAGTGTACCATTTCCAGGATTTCTTTAACAATTAAAACTTTTCGCATGCAACGACAAAGTTGCCAATTTAACCTCCTTCTGCTATTCGGCATTCGCCAAGCCCCCGGAGAGAAACCGAGACTGAAAAGAGACCCAGACCAAGCCGAACCCAAACGAGCTGTGGGGCGTTGAGTCTTTGCTCGGTAAAATAAAACACGAGGCAGCGAACGACGACGATGATGGCGGCGATGACAATGACAAGGAAAAGAAGCAGGAGGAGCTGAGGATCAGGCGGAAAAAAGGGTGGTGCGGGAAGAGGAAAAGAAAAACTTTAGCGCGGAGCAGTCAAAACCAATTTGGAGAATTTAATTAAAATTGCAAAACTTTGGCAGCTGATTAAATTTTCCAACAAGACGAGCACAACGGGCAGGTAAAAGCTTAAAACAACCGACCGACCGGGCAGTAACTCTGAAGGCCACCCACGTCCCATCCAGCCAACCATCCATTTGTTCAGCCAGCCATCCGCACTGGGGATGTCGAGGTCTGGGCGAGGCAAACAAACGACAGACTTTAATTTTTAAACTTGCCACAAGGAACATTGAAAAATTTACGTTCGCTTTCGTTTGCTGTGAAAGGCGTTGTGAAAAATTTAAAGGCTCCCCAAGCTCGGCCGCTTCACTCCGCCCACCGTTGGGACCAACCAGCCATTCAGGGCAGGGCGGATCCCAGGTCCGCCGTCCGGCCAGGGCGATGTTTGCGGATGACGCTGTTGATGGCAGCCATCACCATCATCATCGTCATCAGTAACAGAGCCGGAGCCCACGACTGGCAAAGTTTCCCCAATTTAATTTCATCATACTCCCGGGTGTCCCGTGAACTAACGAATGGAACGAACGGCAAACGAGACGAGAGCCCAGCGAGCGTTGGCTCCATCCCCCGACTGCCTGGGTGGGCCCACAAGGTCCTTGCCAGACCTGCCAACCAACCCAAAAACATTGAGGGCGCTGGCGTCGGCCAACTCGAAGCGGTGGTGGTGGCGGCTTGGAGGCGGTTGCCTGGGATTCTGGGATCGCCCTCATTGCCGTCTTGCTCGCCGGCGTCGTGTGGCTCTGGCTTTAGGAATAATGGCTGTCCTGCTCGCCGCTCTGTTATTTTAATGAAAATTGGAAAGTGCCGTCAAAGCTGCCCCCTACCATTCGCCATTATGTTGGCCATTCCAAGGACTCTTTCGAATTTTTAAGATATTTCAAACTCCTGCATTATGTTTTGCCAAAATGCATGTATTTTCGAAGGGGTCAGCGTTCCCAAATAAATTACAGATTCCACGTATTGGGGAACTTTCGATGGAGTAATTGGGCCTCACGAATTTCGAGAGCTTGAGGAAAATCAATTCACTTGGAAGTGAGTGATAGCAATCAAATTCTTCTTATTATAAAAGATCTTTACAAGTTGTTAAATTGAGGAAAAAGAAAACTGAGATAGAATGAGCAGGAAAGGACCTCAACTTTGTTAATGGCATTTGAGAAAATAGGAAAGGTTTAAAATCTAAACAGACTTTAAAGGTTTTCTGATTGCTGGCGAGGCCCAAAATCGACATATTACAATATAATATAATAATAAAGAGAAAGTTCCCTAACATCTTAAAAAACGGAAGCCCAAAAAGAAACGAAAGAAATTCTCTAGCAATTTGTTGTTCTAATTTGATTTAAAAAATAAAATTTCTTAAATCTGCAATTCTATAAAACTTAAATTGCTTTAAGTTTCTCTAATTAATCGAAATGGGGATCAAATATTTTTCTCTGCTTTTGACTTTCAAAACTAAGGCAATAAATATATCTTTTATAATCTCTATCTCTTTGTATAATACGCAGATAATTTACCACTCTCTCGTTTGATGGCATGTGAGATATTTATGAGGAATTTCCTTGTCATAGGCAGAACCGTCACCGCCGCGGCCACCAACTGTCTTGCCCATAACGCTAATTAGCGGCCATAAAACGCAAATAATTTCGCGCTGGGAAGGCAATAAATTATAAATTATAACTTGCCATTAAACCGCAGACAGCAACAGTTTCATAAAATTTCCACTTGACTGCGTCAACCGCCGACGAACGACAGACGCCGAGAGCAAGTTGAGGAAGAGAATTTCAAGGCGGATGAATAAAACAGTGCGATGACTTCCGGTATTAACTAATATTCCTAAAAAAAAAAAAAGAAAAATTGTCCGTCGGACGATGAGCCAAGGATCAGCCCAAGGTTGTGCAAAAATTCCTTCCGTTCCAGTGCACTTAACTCCACTCCACAGTACTCCAATGCCAGGCCGGGCAGGACGCACCCTTCAACCGGCCCCTGAAGCTGCGGGGAGTGGGCAGGCTCTAATCCCTAGCACTCATGACGTCGGCAAATACTTTGCACCGCCGACTGCGCGACGAATTGGAAGCAATCCTCTATCTGTGGCTCCCCTCACTGGCCTGGTGTGAAGGTGGGGCGGCGGCTGGGGTTGGCCATTGACCGAGGGATGGTTCGAAGGAAAAGAATAACTTAAACAAAGTATCAGGCAATGCAGCGAAGCGCAAATCAACGCATAATCCAGCCAGGCAGCCGCCCAGCCAGCCAACCACTCGACACACCGCCACTCGTGGAAGCGCCTAAGCGGAAGGCGCTACCGCCAGGCGGTCGGAGAGTCTGCCAGGACCAGGAGACTCTGGAGAGGCCGAGGCAGTCCTTGCACGCGCCGTGTAATTTCAGGTTCAAATTATTACCGCCTCGGGTTTCTTATCCTGCGGCCCCAATGCCTTTGCCACTTCTCGGTCCATTGAATGGAAAAATTATAGACAACTAATCAATGCGAGAAGACAGTCGCTCTTGGTGTTTTTTTATTTTTGGCTGGGCTTTTTTAAATTGCAGGTGTTTGCGCGTTTGTTTCACCAGCAATTTGCGAGCCTAATGGGCCACTCGGTCTCTCCCTCTAATAGAACAATTTTCGGGAAATGAATGGAAATGTTTTCCACTTAGCAAACACCAAGCCGCCTTGTTGGGGGCGTCAACAATTTTCCATGTTTACTTTTTTTACATTGCAAGCAATTTTACTACGGTTTTATTTTTATTTTTTATTTTTTTGAATAGGACGAGGAAGTTTTTTTGTCGGTTGCCATGGAGTAACTTTTCTGGGGGCATTTATCAAAGTTTTCGGCTTACATATGGCGGCCCAAAGCTTTGCATATAAGGCTCTGAGTTTGGCGTCAATCACAGCGAGGGCTACCCAATAACTTCCATATTTATATTTTAATCACACTCATTGATCGTGATAAATCTCGAGATAATATTGAGACTTGTCTACTTCATCTTGTAGCAAAATAGAAGGCTCTTCGTAGGCTCGATTGTTGAGCCTTTCAATAATTAGGAAATTACAAAATTGAGCCTTTGATTAATTGGGAAAATACAAAATTTAGCTTCTTCGTTTTCGGAAAATCATTGAATTCCTTAAGATCAAGTGAATAACGTATTACTTAAAACTTGCTCTTTAGTCTTTGCTTAAGATTTCTTGTCTTACTAAATCAAAGAAGATCACCAATAAAGAATGGATGCAAATTCAAAAAGTTGCTTGGAATATTTTAAAATTTTTGTCCCAAATTGAATAAGTTATCTTTATCTATTTGTTGAAAATCTTTCCTTAGTTTCCAAGATTGAAGAATGAATTAATTCAAATTTAAAAAGTTGAACACAACCAAAATTCCGAATATCTTCAAACATTAAAAATTTTAAAAAGTAGTTAATTTAATAATTTGCAAGCCAAAATATCATATTTTCCAGAATATCATAGGGCTAAGAAATTATTTAGTTATTTTAATACCTAATTTTCTCAAATTATCTGATATATTTTTTATATAGCAATTCTTAATTCTCAGTCCTGCCCTCGGAACGTGCATCCTCGTCCGATGACTTTTAACTTTAACGAGTGGTTGTTTTTTTTATGACGGCATTTAAGCATAAATAAGTTTTATTTTATGCTTTTTTGTTAGTCGGATTCGTTTCGCTCGCTTTGTGGCTGGCAGGATGTTTGTTTGTCCTTTAGAGCCTCTATGAGAATTAAGCAGATAGAAAAACACATGTCATGACCTGACAAATCAAACCCAACCGCTGACCAAAAATCATATCTGCTCCCCATAGAAAAACTTGATCTGGGGTTTATGAATGAATTGATCGTTGCCTTGCCAATTCATTTGGCGTGTCCTTTTAAAAACAGTGACGGAATATAATCTGGAAAACTGCAGGTAACAATCGCATCAAAGTAGCTAAAATTGCACAATGCAAAGGCCGGGGCAGTTTGGGATAAAAGGAAGAGCGGGAAAAGAATCGAGAGTGATTGACTTTTTGCGGGTGCAGCCTCGTCCCTTGCGGAGACGGCAGTTCGCTTGAAATATGTCCCAAGAAGCGAGCAGCCAGGACAACCAGAAACAAACAGGCAACGCATGTTAAACAATAAGAATGACGAATGAAGCATTTTGTGTTGTCGAATGCCGTCATTGACAGGACCCACACACCCACGCCAACTGTTTGGTCTCCTTGGCCCGGTAAAGGGGACAAAGCGGACCATAAATTATGGCCATGTCATGTGAAAGGTGAGCCTGGACAGAGGCGGCAGCATCATGCGCAATCACTCAAACGGGAAAGTGAAAAAGGTCCTTTGGCTGGGACGATAAGAACTTAAGCGTAAGGTCGCCGTTTTATGCCCTGCCCGCCTGCTCCCCTTAATTTATAAATTTTCTCTCCTTTCTGTTGGTTGTTTTTTTTTTTTTTTTTTTTGTTTTAAAAATTCATTTTTTACACTTGAACTCGACTACTAAGCCCAAGGCTGTCGCAGGGGGACGGCTCGCATTTAAAATGCGCCCTGTCAGTCATCAGGACATCAGAGTTACCAACCAGTGACTGCGACGGCGGCGACGTCGCGCAAGAACAAAAGGACTTCCGGTGACGTTTAAATGCGTGGCATGTCAACGGGGCTGGCAATTCGCTCTGCGAGACAGCATCCTGGCAAGCTGGAGTGCAGGAAACCGCCCTGGGGAAGGCTCAGGACCCCAAACAGCGTGAATAAGCCGCCGTAAAAATTCAGCAGAGAGAACAATGATTTTGGAGAGCGCCCAGCGGGCACACCAGCAAAATCTGCATTAAATTTTCCCCAAAGAAAGTCAAATCGAAGAAAAAACCAAAGCTACTTTGGCTAATTTAGAAGAGACAGGAAACTTTACTCGCAGACGGTAGCAGTTCAAAGAATTTAGAATTTTTACAGGAATTTTAATGCCAAAAGCATAGAACTCAAGATAGTAAAGAAATGTACTATTAAATTCAGAGGATTGTGGGCATTCTACTATTTTTGTTTAAATAAACTTCCTATTAACCTCAATCGCACTTATCAGCTTAGCCATGGTAAGCACCTTAATTCAGCTTTTAAATAAATATCATATAAGCCTTTAAAAAAAGCTAATACAACGGATTAAAAAATGTTATTCCTCTTGCTCCTTTTTAAATTCTTTCCCTTCTCGCAGAGCAGCAACTTCTATCTCACCTCGTAATCAAGAAAGTCGTAGCTCTTCCACTTTGGGCAAATTTTGTGGTGAACTTAACCCTCAGACCACACCCACAGAAACGCCCACCCAAACGCAACCCACCATCTTCAGAGGCAACAGCTAAGTCCGAATTCCCAGTTCAATCAAGCAAATAACGCGCAAGTCTATCAAGTTATTAATTTCATGAAGTGCTGCACTGCAGCCGCAGCAGCACCGGCAGCACATCAATGTCTTCCAATTGAGGCGGCGACAATGACAGGACCCACCCACATCTCAGGGGCTCACGACACCGACTACGACGACGGCGACGACGACGACGAGGACGTCGACGGCAACTCATCACATCATCACGTATGATTACGCACATTGTTCGTGCGCAGAACGAAAATGCTGTCGAAAATTAAAATTCAGGGACCCGTTCCATCGACTCGGCTTACCTTTTTGGCCGGAAAGTCGAAGGGCCGTAGAAGGGTGGGGGGGCTGAAAAAAATCAGGGAAAACAACGACGTGATTGCATTACACAATCAAAACAGTCACAGGGGTTGCTTCGGCCGGCAGCAACTTGCGGGGGGCTAAGGAAATCAAAGCCCACACCAAGGGGAGTTAGTAGAAGGTTCGCCCAAGCTGGGCAGAGCGACCGCCGTGCATGTGCGTGGGCGTTGCAATTGGTACGCCCCATCATCAGAATCCAATCAAATTAACAGCAACAACAACAGCAGCAGCCAAGCAGCAGACGCGGCAACCAGGAAGCCCTAAGCCAACCAACCAACCAAACCAACCGAGCGAGAGACTAGCGACCCACCCGCCCACACATGGCCGCCCTCACTGCCTGCTTAGTACGTTAATTTCAATTTGATTTCCGTGGCAGGGACGGAGAGAGTCTGCGTCTGAGCAACAATTATACGCCAACTTCATTAGGTCAACACATGGCCTGCCTGCCTGCCTGGCCGGCCGTCTGTCCGCCTGCCTCATCCGCCCTTTATGTGCCTGTTGGGCCGGGCCAAACGGGCCGAGACGGGGGGGAGTTTGTTTTGTGGTTGCGGCAGAGGCCAACGAAGGGGCGTGCGAGGGAGATTAATCAGGGTAAAACTATTAATTAAATACCAATTCATTTCCGCAAATTCAAAGCACACACTCTATATACACACACACACTCCAGCACCCCCACTCCCTTCCAGCATTTGTGTGCGGGCTTTAGTTTGAATTTCATCAAGGGCTCGAAAGCTGAACGGCTAACGGAGTGGCAGGACTCGGGGCTCATTCGCACAATGAAGCTGAATGAAATCCTCCCGGAAGAGAGAGATTAATTTAAGGTATCGCCGTCTATATACACCCATTTTTCGGGACACAATTCAAATAGAGAAATGCTAAAGAACAAAAGCCGCAAAAAAGCCAGCACTCCAAATGCAGGAAAATAATTACAGTCCATCGCCTTGCTATATTAAATTTCAGAACAATTTTGGTGGATTAGTTGCCTGATTCCAGCAAGCAAAAGAAACTATTCAAATCGGTTTCATATGAGAAGTGAGTTCATTAATTTTGACAGATTACTGAATGTGATACGAAAATATATTGTATTAAAAAATATACTTCTGTTACCATAAATAATTCAGCTTTGTTTTGATATTATGAAAACAAAGCTTAGGTCTTATAAAAGTTTTCTGCTCCTAAACTACAAAAACACCAGACAATTTTGGTCATAGTTTCAATTATTAAACAGTCTCCAATTCTGAACTTTAATTCTCAGGTCTGTGAACATTTTTCCGACCAGGAAATCTGGTCAAAGGAAGACAAATTAAGGGCCTCAAGCAATGAGAGCAATGCCTAAAAATAAACCCCTTCAAAAGCTAAAAATGTTAAAGCATCAAAATAAAAAAAAAAAAAAAAAATAGAAAAATCCCCAGGCTTATCAGTAAGCGCAAAAGCAGCCAACGAAGCTTAAAAAATGCAAGACAAAATAAGCTAAAAATATTTATAAAACACGAAATGACGTGAACTTCTCTCAGAAAATGAACCACAACGCAATTAATGAGGAAAGAGAGTTTTATCTACAGACTCAAAAGGAAACTGCACGAAAACAGAACCGAAGTTCCAAAGGACTTGGCGAGTTTTACTCTCAGAACGAGTGGGCCACCTTCGTTCATCCGGTGTGTCAACAATTCCCAAGCTCCAACGCTTTGATGTTCCCAAAGCAGCGCCGACAGACGAGCAGACAGCCCAGCCACTAAGCCAGAGCAACCCGTCTGGGTCGGGCAAGTGTCGCCATCACCACAGCCAGCTCTTCACTTGGGTGTTGATGATGCTGTTGGTTGCTCGTTGATGATGGCATCATTAACGCATTTGCCCAAACCGCCTCTGGGTCGTCCAACGGCGACGACCTGCCAGTTTCCGGCTTTTGAAGTTCGAGCTTTTAATTTCGCTTTGTTTCTGAGGGCCAAAAGGCGTAAATTAATCGAAGGCTTAATTAGTACACAGGCAGTCCCACCAGTCGCCCCGCCAGCTCTTCGCCTTGTCGTCGGCTTGCCGACACGAGTCCCAGCTCTAAGGACACCGTCCCTCCCTCGAGTTTGTGTCAACGCGGCGTATGATTAATAAACTCTCTTGCTCTCTGGCGATTTGAACGTTTCCCTCGTTGGGGCAATTTGAAATTTTTTCCCCCATTTTTTATCCGGTGGGGCTTGTGCACTAATTATAGGCATCAATGAAGGTGAAGGTTGCCAATATTTTCCGCTTAAGCGCTTCGCTTTTATCCGCAAATTTCCATTTGAAATGCTTTGTAGGTTGCGGCAACAATGCCGATCGGGCAGGAGGCCACCCCCAGCTCCGCTCTGAGAGCTGCGGCAAAACGTAGTTGCCTGCCACTTAATGCGTTTTGCATACTAATTAGGTTGTTTGACGGAGCGCCTCTCGGAGCTCAGGGCCCGCCGCTCGGCGGCCTCAAGTGTTGGAAAAGGTGACAGTGGAAAAAAA
Source organism: Lissocephala sabroskyi (assembly GCA_037075105.1). Classification (NCBI taxonomy): domain Eukaryota; kingdom Metazoa; phylum Arthropoda; class Insecta; order Diptera; family Drosophilidae; genus Lissocephala; species Lissocephala sabroskyi. Next base: position 29,131 of record JBAMCP010000680.1, on the reverse strand, counting down.
AATTCAGAAAGCTCATTGCAGCAGTTGAGTTACAGCAACAACATCACCTACACTTGGAGGTGACACCTTTGAGGTCTTTCATGGAAATTGTAAGCTAGACCGACTCTTAGATTTGCTACAGAGGCAAATTAATAAGACGAGAGGCCCATGGATATCGTATGATATAAGAAAGTTAGGGCTAAGTTAATAAATTCATATTTGGGATTCAAGTAAACAATTTTCCTTCTTTTATGATTAAATTACATCAATATAATTTGACAAATTAAAAACAAAACCCCTAAAATTTGCTTTAAATTCTTCTTAGTTCTTATAACGAAAAGATCTTAAAGAAGCGCATCGTCTTTTCCCACGCAGCGCCTCACACTTAAGCGGGCCACTCATTTTCATTCTTAGTTATAATTTGAAAAAATAACTGGAGGAGGCAAGAAAACACCACGCAAGCTGCACAGAAACGAAAAGTGCGGGGCGGCTTACGAAATAAAAAGAAATGAAGAGTGGAAAAAATGTTTTAATTACTCACTCGAAACGGAGACGAGTCGCATCATCTCAGAGTGCTCATCACACCTGCCGAGCTAAGTCGGCGTGGGTTGATGCTTTAAAGGAACAGTAACTTCCATTGGGAAGTCGAAAGAGCCTTTAAGTTAAATAAAGTTCCATGAAGTTCCCTTGCTGATTTCGGTACTTTGTATAAAAATTTAGATTTACCGAATGCAAACAAAAACTTTATGGATCTTTAATATTAAAATATATATCAGATATTTCTGATTATAAATATCTAATTGTTTTAAAATATTTTTAAAGGCAAAACTCTTGTTCCATATTTGCGAAAGCAGTAATAATTTTCGGGTAAACTTTTATATAACATAAAAGTTAAATGAGGCTTCTGGACCTAAGTTTTAATTCAAATCTCAATTTAAATCAAGTTTACTGAATTAATTTATTCCCAGAGTATTTAAGAACCTATAATCAATTTATCCTTTCCCCTTTGACTTGTTGATATTAATAATTAAAATTAAAAATTAAGTAATACATATATTTAATTGGTTTTAAGTAAATTCCCATAGCCGAGAGATGGGCATTGGGGCGGCCAGTCAGCGCCGAACAAGATACACGGCATTTGTCGTGTTTGTTCTCCTTTTGTTGGGCCATACAAATGCATTATGTGCTCTGTGCTTTGCACTCAGCTCTGTTGTGTTCTTAATAGTTCCCCCAGGGCGAATTGCACTTGAGCTGCGCTAATGAGAGCACCCCCAGTGACGTAGCGACCCCGTTGCCGACACGCCATGCGCCTCTCCGTAAAGCGAATGCGAATGCAAAAAAAGAATTGTGCTCAGGTTGAGGACAAAAATCCCCAGAACGCATTACAGCAGGAGTATGGCGAATTAGAGGGGAGAGCGTTAGGTCGCCTACGAGGGGTTGCGGCGCAGCCGAGTAATGAGGCGAAGCGACGACGGCTTGTTGGCCTCAGGTGATGCGGGTGCACCACTTGCACACTTTTCGACAAGCCAATTAATTAAGCTAAATTCGTTTAAAGAGAGAAAGACCAAGGAGGGCAATTAAACACGGGCGAATCGTGTGTTTCCAGGTGCCAAAGAAGTTGAGAGTTATAATTAAGAATATTTTGAATTGCAGAAAGGAAATAAAGAGCTGCGATCTCAATTGACCAAAATGTTGGCAGACTTTTTCCATATTAACTTAATAAATCCACTTGACGGGAATTTTTTTCAAATTAGCTCTTTTAGAGCTAAACACATTTTAAATAATACATTTATTTAGCAGCTTTCGATTCATTTAAGCAATATCTGCTGTTCCCAAATTAGTTTTTTTTAAGGTATCGATTTGTCCCGGTGAGTTTTTCAAGTCCCCCGCTCAGCTAACGAAGCTATCGTCCTTCCAAGCCTTTTCCTAAATCCAAGATTACCAGACGCTTTCCAATTGAGGTTTCCAACACGACTATTTGAATAATATGGACAGAATTTATACATTGGAGAATAATTTGGCATCAAACAATGAAATTAAAATAATATTCACAATAAAAAAACGAAAAAAGGCCAACGAAAAATCTTTTTTTCCACTTGCCAATGAAGTTGACCGTACGTCGACACGCTTGGCATCTTGACTTCAAAGCTCAGTAATGAGCCAACCAAAATCGCATATGAATAGAAATTATAGAACTCTGAATCATGGCAGCACTTATGCTGCAAGCCCTCAGCCAGACTTTTTGCTTTGAACACCTCAAAGTGAGCATTGTCACAGAACTCGGGGAAAAAATAGAAATAAAATAAACGGTGAGTTCCCCAATCCTCCTCAGCCCTGATGACCTTCTGGTTAACCATTAAGAGACCAGTCCCAGCCCAACTGACCATGCAATTGCAGAACAGACTCTTTCAACCCAAGCGCAATTAATTACAAGTGTTTGCGGACAAATGGCGCACAACAAACACACGTGTGCGTGAACCCGCAAATTCCTCTTGACGACCATGACGACGACGACGACGATGGATGATGCTGATGGACGATGCGATGAGGGCGTTTTCTTTTTCAGATGGCGGAGCAGTTCAAGTGCCAAGCCGCCAGAGCCGCTTGCTTTGAGGTTATTTACTTTTAATGACTCGCAAACTACACACACTCAGGCCAGCGGGCAGGCTAAGCGGCGCCTACGCTGCGTATACGTCACGTGTATGGGGTGTGTGCGGGTTAAGTGTTTTCAGATATCGCGCATCAGTGGCCCCGCCACCCGGCAAACAAGCTCCCCCTCCCGAGCTGGGCTGCCTCTGGCCCGGACATCGGTTTGTTGACTCTGTGCTGCTCTGCGTGTTTGCTTGTTTGGCTGGTTGGTTGACTGGCGGGTGACCCACACACACATTTATTTTTTCGGCTTTTCATCTTGCAGACGACGCCATCATAAATGAGCTTTGAAGTTTGCATAGAGCGTATGAAATGCATTCTCTGTGACTGGATAATGCGGCGCAATTATAGACATTCCAACCCGTTGGCTCGGCCCTCCTGCCCGCCTGCATATCCTTGAAAATAAATTGTTTTGTTAATTATTTATGGTCGGCTTAATGAGTGTGCTTTTGGGGGCTGGGGACACCGCTGCGCCGGGCCGCTCCGCACCACGTCAGAGTTTGTTATACTTTTGCATTTTGCAATTATTTTAATGAGTTTTGCATTTAAGCGATCCCATTCGCCCGTTTGAGTCGCTTTCTTATCTCCGCATATAATTTGCAATAGTGTGTGAAAATTGCAATTGCCGCTTTCGCTTCATTAGGACGAGCAGACTGCCGGGCTAGCCTTTTGTCGAAGACGGCGTCTCATTAAATGTCAAGTAGGCAGAACCCCAAGATAACTCATTTTTCAAATAATCATCAGTCACATAGAACTCGCCTCAATCAGGAACGACATATACATAATGGCAAATCGCACAGGAACCATGTCATATGCCTATCATTATCCTGATGGCATTCCGCCCCGTTTGGAGCAGCGTTTGGCTCGATTTAACAATCGGACCCAGCAATCGGAGATGCAAATTTGGTACCGCCAGCAGCAGCGCCAGGGACCGCGTAATGCCAGCGCCTTGGACGGGGCCGGCGATGGTCCCCACAACAACGAGAACGCCACGGCTGTTCTGGTCATCCATCGGACGCCTTACAGGCGGCCAATGGGCTGGATGTGGTATATCAGGAGGCGTTTATTTCCAGCCATCTATCGCGCTCCTCAACTGCTTATTGGTAACATCATTGACAATATTCGAATGTGGCGGCCAGGCTATGTGGCCTCAGTGGTGATCTACAGTTCCACCTTTTTCGTTTACCAATCAATCGTTGCTTTCATCCGGAGGTTCAGACAGCACTAAATGTGTCCCAGATGTTTATAAGGATCTAATTTTCTATCAATCAACATAATCCATCTTTAAATCAAGCAGAGTTTAAGCACGATTCAAACACAGTTCAACTTGATTCTTTCGTTATATTTATGCGCACAAAATTCCCTATAGACACCATTCTACGATTCAAGCACGACTCAAAAACTATTCAAGCATGATTCAAAACCATTCAAGCACGATTCAAGCCCGATTCACACGCACGATTCAAATGAAACTCAAAAATGAATCAAGGCAAATTATTTTAAACCTCAAACGCAACATTAACTGAAGCTCCATAGATTGTTCCTAAATTTAAATGGTTCTGAATAATTCTGACGAAGAAGATCCTTCATATTTAATCCGCAATAACAAAATTTTGAGCTTCATTTCCAAATTAGACGTCATTATTTTCAAATGAGAACTTCCACCAAATTTGTAGTATTAAACAAAATGAGGCACCGTAATTAATTTTAATTAAAAACTGCCAAAGGAAATTTTTGTGATTTTTTTTTTTTTTTTTTTTGTCGGTCTGAATAAAAACTCTGATTCAAAGTGACCCCTTTGGATATTGGTTTTGGGGCGACTGATTCAATGCCAATTAATCCCTCAATCTCCACATGAATAAGCAGTTGGCATATAATTACGATAATTACACAAAACTGCACATATTCAAAAAAGCCAAAGGGCAGATGTCGTATGAAAAATCCCCCATTGCACAAAAAAGAAGTCCGTTCATTGTTTCCCCGAGAATGTCAGCAGCTAACGCCCCCGGCATTTGGACCACGCCTTCTGAATCGCTTAATAGACTCTCTTTCACCCACACACACGGGTGGGGCAAACGGCTGAGACTAGGATTTCGACACCACACCGATTTATCGACGGGGCGGTGGTGTGGGTGACAAATAGAAACTGACAGCGAAATTACTTAATCAAAGTTGGATTATCTGCGAGTAAACAAGACAGCGCCGGGCATTGTACGGGTTTCATTTGAATTAAAAGTACCCCAAAAATCAGAGTCGGCAAGAAAGTTTGACAGATTTTCATCCTGCGCCCGGCACAGGACAGCATGGGGCGCGGCCCAAAGGCCCTCGCCTCCGAACAGCTCAGGCCAACTAAATTAAATTCCATGTCTAATACTCGTACGAGGATTAAGCCAAACAACGACTCACCCGGATAGGGAGAGAAGGGTAATATTAAATAATTTTTGCGTTGCCGCATATGCCATGAATTTCCAGTCTCGAGCCCCGGATCCAGCCAGGTCTCATTGTTTTGCCATCGAGTGCTGCGCTGGGCGCTGGTCCAAAACCTCTGAGGGGATGTCCCAAACACTCATCGCAGTCACCCGACGCGGCGGCAGCGGCTGAGATTAAAGCCTCCTGTGGCGAACTTAATATAAAAGCTCACGACGGACCGTGCTAGCCGGAATTATAGCCACACACACACACACACACACACACCCACAAGTATTTAGTAAGTACAGGGAAAGCGAGCGCATTGAGAGCGCAAATCTTTTTTCGAGTGCGAGACATTAGCAGCATTAGAACAATAACAACAGCAACAACAACGCCGCGAGCCCGCCAGCAACACGTTGCCCGGCAGGAAGCTATGCCCCACAGATATCGTATGTGTATATATCATCCGCACATATATACGTATGTGGTTCTGGCCAGAAAAACCCTTATGCGAAAATGCAAAGAGAACCGCAGCCATTGCTGTGGCTGGGGCTGGCGTGCCGGGCAAATGCCAGGGCGTGCAAAATAATCAAAGGACTTAAGTCGGCTCAGTGGTTGTAAAGCGCTGAAGCTTTCGTTGGAGCCCAGTGGTGGTTTCAATTGGCAGGCCAACTACCGGTGGATTGGGAACTAGACTAGAGACTCCCTAAGTTTAACCAGCGTCAGAAATCTTAGTTGCTCAGGGTAAGAAAAGTTCCTTTTTTCATAAGAAAGGCAGCGGCAAACTATAATCCAAGATTGGTTAGGCTTGGGGAGTTTTATTCAGGACGAGTAAAAGAGTAGCGACATTCAAATGTTTATGGTCTTTAGGCCATTGGCGATCTATTAAGAAAACTTTTCCGGTGACAAGGGGACGTATTGAGAGCCACACGGTCTGAAAAGCGGGCGAGTGGACAGGTCAACAAACGAACGGGTAGAAAAGTAGACAGATAAGCGTTTCGACAGGATGAACGATCGGAAAAGATAGTCACACAGTTAACTGGAATGTGTGGAACTAAAATAAGCTTTTAAGAAAGGCCTCAGGATTCTGAAAAAAGACGGAAGGGTGTCAGGAGGTTGGGCAGACAGGCAGCTGGTCAGTAAGACTCGCAGATCAGCGGAGATGAATGGACAAACGGCCGATCGAGTGGTCGAGTAGGCGAATGGAAAGAAAGGAAAACAAGAAGGCGAACCCCAAGTAAACGAAGGAAAGCAAAGAAGTGGGCACAGAAAAGACACAAACTGGCGGGCGAAAAGACTGATCGACTGTCCGGTAGAAGGCCAAGGCGTCTATGGATGATAAAAAAAACAAACAGTACGGAATATTAAGCGGAAGATGACTGTCGATGGCCTTTGGATTTATATGTATATTTATATTAAAATACAACAGTCTGTCTACTGAGACCTTCTAAATTGCCACGAAATACAACTAAAGACTCTGTTAGGAAATGAACACCAAAAAGGTTGACCTGAGTGTCCTGGCAATGCGACTGCGAATGCGGCAGGCCACAGCAAATGTCAGCGGTTAACCAGACAACGGGGCCGGTCAAAGGGTTACAAAGGTTAAACCCCCCAGAAAGCAAAAATGACGCGGAAAACCACAAAAAATAAAAGGCAAGAGACCGCGCCTCGACAATATGAGTGTATTTGCTGCATTAAAACAAAAGCCAAATAGACAAAGGCATAGACTCGCCCGCTCGCTCTCGCTCCTGTGCATATGCAGAGCGCCAAATCAGGCGGTGATTTATGATCGCCAACGGGGAAATGGGGTGAGCCAGGATGGCTAGGAAAAACTAACAAGGCGCGCACATTGACACCCTTGTTTTTACACAGATCCTTTTCGCGGGGTCGAAGCGGAGCAACAAATCAAAGTTTACCACCATCCACGGCATCTCTGCCGAGCGAAATGGACCCACCGGCGACTATTAGTTGCGCCACTCAGCACCGGTCTGAGGTCCCAGGACCAAGGCTCAGCCTCAGCTTCGACCTCGGCCTCGGGCTGGGGTGATAATTTATTTATTTGGGATTATTTATTGCTCATACATCATAATTCTTGGCATCGGGATACATATTTGTGTGTGTGTGTGTGCGTCCGTCTCAAGGATGTAAGCGAAGATGGGAACGCAGAGGAATTATAAGTTTCAACAATGAAGGATGAGCTATAAATTAAAAATTCCGAAACTTAAAAATGCAACAATAAAAGTACACAAGACTCATAGGCTTCCCCGGCCCGGACATATCGTTGATTTATTCTTCCTTTATAAGAAAAATCAGCGGACCAAACGCTCCGCGCTCGGAAGTATTCATTTCATAATCGTTATAATGAAGAGAGATGAGCGAGCGCCGGAGAAGATTTTTGAATTTTTCGTTGCAGAGGGCAGTAAAATAAAAACTCATAAAAATACACGGCGTTTATTAAATTCTTATAAAATCAAATAGTCTGCCGGCTGACTGGCTGGCTGACTAAGGAAGGAGGATATTGGCAAGGATGCGCCATAGGTGTCCCGGGGGTGAGTGAAACATTGCCATTGTTGTAGGCACTTTTATGGTGGCACCGCCCCGAACTCCTGCTGCTGCCACGTCGACCGTGGCGGAATATTAAAACTTGTTGCTAATAAAACCGACAAGAAGGAGCAAAAGCTGTCAACGGTGGCGGTGACGATGACGATGATGATGACATCAATGACATTTGTTGCGGTTCAATAAATTCGCAAGCGGTCGGAAAAAAGGACACCACATGTTTATGCCGCCTAAGTAGGCAGAGGCCGTTCGGCCTTCCACCTCCTGCTTTTGTCCGATCTCTGGCCGTTTAATTGTTGTACTGTCAGCACACACACACAGACGGCTGACTCTATTGAGAATATTCAGCCGGCCTGATGTCGTAACTAGGGGCGTGGTATTTAGATGAAGGATAATCCGCTGCATGCTGCCTGTTTGCATCGTTTTGATTAAAATGACACATGCCCGTCCGGGCAGTTTAGCATTCGAGGGCATTGGGCGGGAATTGTCTGTCTATAAGCCCTTTGGCCAGCACATTCCTCTGGCATGGATTTGAAGTGCCAAAAAGCGCACTTTGCCATTGCCATTTTGCGTTCAGCTCTGTGTGTTTGTATGTGAAGAGCAGACGGTTGAGCGCGAGGATTTGTGCTATGCTTTTTTGTGCTATTTGCATTGCCGCTTAGTGAGCAATTTGTCCTTTGTTTTAGTCCAAATATGGCCCGATATCGAGCCCACTGGCAACTGCCAACAATCCGTTCGAACTTTTCCTAAGCTGTTTGCATTGAAACCATTGCATGTCCTCAACCAAAGGTGGCTAAGTGGCCACTTAATACAGCGAACTCTGAGTTAGGATAGAAGGCAGATCTAACAAGAGTTTCAAAATAGAAAAACCTACAAAAAACTGCTGCTCTGGTCTTTAATTCAAAATGTCTTTTCTCTCTACTTGCTCTGACCTTAACCTTAAAGCAGAAGGCGCCATTTGGCTGACCTTTTCTGACACTTAGAGAACCTGTAACCGTTAACCCCCCGCAAAAAAAGGACTACCAAATCGTGAGGCTGAAAAGCAAGCTGCAAAAATAAATAAACAAATGCCTCATTACATGCGAAATTAAATTTAAATGTTTGCTTAATGTGATTCCAGCTGCTGCTGCCAACCAGCAGAGCGACCGCCCGAAAAGGTTCACCCCAATGCCCGGACAAAGTCCTGGCCAAACAACAAAATCCAAACAACCAAAAGCCAACGAGCACATGAAATATAATTTCATTTTGAAGCCTTAGGCTAACCAAAAAATGTAGCTGGATGGGCAATGGTGGTGGGCGGCTGGGCGTTTAGAAAAATTTCTGGTATTTGTGGTCGTTTTTTTTTGCGACTGAGTGGAGAAATTAGAATTTTTGCGTGTGTTTGCGGTTGACGGCGTCGCCGTCGGAAACCCCTGGCTGGCGGGTGCCCATTTCCTGGCCCCGCCCAGCACAAAAATATTTAATATATTTTTCGTGTAAATATAACAGATGAGGTGGAGGAAGGCAGCGGGGATAATTTCAATATTTCTCGTTGTGGTTGGTGGAAAAATCAGCAAGTGGCAAGTTGGCATTTATTTGACACTGACAGGTCCTGACCGGATTAGAGGTGAGAGACGGACAGTATTATAATTTTTATCCAGAATAAACCCCGATATTTAAAAAACCGACCCACAGCAATCCATTCACACGACCATAAATTAAAAACTTAATAACGAGCACCGCAAGGATTCGTACAAAACCAGGACATGCCCAATACGTGTGCCCTGTGTTCTCGTTTGTCCGCAGAGTCGCATCCCAGCCCTCTATAACTATATATAAGTATATATACCTTTATGTATATAGTGGGGTGCCGTGTACCTAGCACATATTTCTATATGGCGAGGTCCTCGCAGTCGGTCTCGGAGTGGCAGGGGCCTGCGGCAGCAATAAATCGCTAACAGCAAATAAATCAACGCGCATAAATTCCAATGCATGGCGAGGGAGAGAACACGGAGGACGACGTTGTTTGGCTCGACTTTATTTACGACATTGCGACAAAGACAGTTTCGACAAAATGCTCCGATGTCGGCGGCAGGCAGGGTCCGCTGGATGATCGCGTGAGGTCAATTTGGGGGGTTGGAATTCGCCCCGGACCGTGGCCTCTGCCCAGACCATCGCGCATCTAATAATTTGCATATAACTCCTCAAAACAAAGCTATAATTTCCATTCATTAAAGGCCACAAAATAGTCTCAAAAGATTCTCAAAAAGGCTTGAAACCACAAATTGGTTAAAATGTACGATCCGGAGAAAAACCCGAACTTCTTTTTGAAGATGTAGTAAAATTTATAAAAAAGAAACTTAAAACCAAATACAGGGAAATTTTAAAGTAATAGAGGAGTAAATTTAAAACATGCAACAGACTTACCGTCAAAAAACTGAGCTGAAAAGAAAAAATATAAAAATTTAGTTTTGTTGTTTTAAAGAAAACTAAAGTTCTTCTAAAAATGCTTAGAAGATAGATTAAAATAAATGCATAACGCCAGCAGTTAATAAGACTTAATTGCATATAAATTTATATATTTTATGTATATTGTATACTAAAATATTAGGCAATCTACTTTTGAAATACATTTTTTGGAATTCCCATAACACTTTGATAAATATATTTTAATCTCCCATGTCCCGAATATAGTTTTGTGATAAATTTTTAAATATTCCCCTTTTGTTTTAGGACTTTGATGTTTTGTATGTAACATAATTTTTGGTGATTCATATTCAAATGGAAGGCACTTGGCCTGCGTAGTGGGTAATTAAAGAAAATAGCCGAGAATAAGTCCATTAGTCTATGGCTCATTAAATCAAAAATAGCCTGCTCCATTTTGCTAATGGAAAATGGAAAATCTTATACGCCATCTTGAAAGTTGACTAATTCTCTGGGCGGGTAGTGTGGCTGCAGGTCTTCTGCTTCTTCGGGCGAAAGAAAAGAAAGAGAGGAAAATAATATACAAATCGCAATGTCTTTTGTTTCAAACCCACAGCAGCGGCCACTTAAGCCACGTGCTGTCAACCAGCCGCAGTCTCCGCCCATATAAACAACCGACGCCTCCGACATTTTAGCGTGGTGAATTTAAAAATTGGAAATAGCACACAATTTCCCTAATTGGCGCGGAGATGACAACGCCAGCGCCGGGCAAGACGAGTGGATGATTATAATGATGACGACGATGGGGCCCGGCTGATGGGATACCGTGCATAATTACGCCCGTGCGAGGTGTTGGCTAATGCAACAGTTCGCCCCTCCCGTCCCGACCACACACACCACCCACCTTCATGGAATTTCGCACATACACGTGCGCGCGGCGGACAACACCCACAAAATCCGAGTCGGAAGAAACACAAAAGCCCAGGCGGCGGCAACGGCAACGGCGTCGTATGCGCATCATAATGCAGCCGTGTGTGGAAAAGGTGCAAAAAAGGGAAAAATATTTTTTTTAATTTGCAAAACAGTGGGAGATGCTTATCAAAATGTGCAGCGACAGGGCGAGAAATTAGCCAGCCCAGCCAGCCGGCGGTCCGGCTTGGGGCTCGGTTTTCAAGCTAATTTCAACGGGAACTTTGCGTCGCCAGCCGCATTCCCCACGCCAAGGCAACATCATTTATTTCAATCATTTTTCAAAATCAAAAAAAAAAAAAAACCTTTGTGGCTGCCTTTCAACGCACCCGCTAATGAGCCGGCTGAGTCAGTCGGTCTTTCAGGCCGGCAATCTGTCAGGCGAGGCAACGACAAATCCAGTCGCTGGGCAGCTGAAAGTTGACGGACCTGACGGTCTCTGCAAACGTGGCCAAGTTAAGTGCACCGCATCATTAATTTACATTAAAATGTAATTAGTGGTCAAAATGTGTCAGAAATGAGAGGAGTGTATGGATTTCACGAATGAGCTTTTAATCGTTAACTTGCCAAAAGTTAGATTATCTTCCCGAAATTCTAAAGCAACCAAAAAATACTGGAATAATCTTTTAGAAAAAAATCAAAAGAAAGAAAATTTCAGTTCATTAAAGAAATAGTTGATAGTATTTTCCCACAGAATATATATCAGAATAAAATTTTAAATATATAAAATATTTAATATATGATTATATCATCAGCTAATAATATATTTTTGAGGATCGACCGTATTAAGCAGTCTCTCCCCCACCAATTTATTTCGCTTGTAAACCCATTAAGAATTCTTTTCAGAAATTTGAAAGAAACGCAGTGTTTGAATGAGAAATCCCTGTTGCTTGTTAGTAATTTCCGGTTAAAAAATGCGGTCGAAAACTGTGCATGCTTGTTAACAAAATTTTATGCATTTGTTGGCCACTTTTTTTCCTCTGGCCGGCATATTAAGGGAAGCAAGTTAACGAGAGCCGGGAACTGGAATTCAACTTGCTTATTATAATTTTCGCTCATTTCTTTGGCCTGCATTGTGGTTATCATACTTTAACAAGTTTTCTCAGAAAAGCATGAAATTTCTTTGGTCAGAACTGCGCGGCCAAGGCAAAAAATAAAAGAAAACAACAAGAACAAGAAGCAGGCGGGGGAATATGGAAAATGGGTTTCGGCTTTCGGGTCCTGGGTGCCGCCGCGGTGCTGGCTGGCTAAATGCAACTGCTGAGTAAATGCGTGCATAAAAGTTTTTATCGCGAGCAGAAAATGCTTGGGAAATATTAAAAGCAGCCGCTGCTCGGCACTGCACCGCTGGGGATGGATGCAGGTGTATTGTCCGAGGGCGGCCATTTTGTTTGGCCAGTTTGTGCGCCCAAAACGCCAAAAGGAAAGCGCCTGCCAAAGCAAGAAACTTGCCTTGCCTTCGTCGTCGTCGTTGTTGCTGTTGCTGTTCATTCCAAAGCCACAGCAACAACAATAACAGCCGCGGCAAACTTTGAGCCACGCCATTTTGTTATAAACGCGTTGGCGCTGCTGAAGCTGCTCCTGCCACTGGAGGAGCCAAGTAAAATGAATTCGTAATTAGATGACACCATCCGTGCGTAAATAATAATTTTCGCCGTTTTCTTATTATTATTTTCTGCCCCTTCGTCGTCATCTTTTTCCATTTTCTGCTAGTTACGCGAAATGTTGGCATGAGTTCCCCCCCAGGACGACCCAGGCGACATCCATCAAGCGATTGTAAGGAAAAATTTGCGGCGACTCAAGTTTTTTTCCAGCCTGTCAAGCTTTCCCTACTTTGCTCTTTAGCTTCGTATGCGTGGGACATTATAGAAATCTTTCTGTACACAAATACTCTACGAAATGTGAAGCCTGTAAGCTTAAAGTGATGGAAGGTTTTGGGGGAATATATAAAATTTCTATACTAAGTGAGCTTAGGCTCCCAAATTCCTTATTCTCTTACGGACCCACCTAAAAATTGACCATATATGTTGTTTCCTCATTAGGGTATCTTTGGTTCGTTGTAATTCTCTTGCATTGTGTTGAGATTTTCATTCTTTGAGGATTGCTCTCATTTCATTTTTTTGCCAACGTGAAGGCGCCTCTATCATCTCGCCCACATCATCTAATTTGGAGCCAAGCTAGCCGCGTTTTCCCCGCACTTTATTTGAGGCTCGGGAGCTGCTGCACTGTTCTGTTTGTTTCTTTATCGCGCATTTACCAAGTGGCAAAGTTTTCTCGTTATAAGTTTTGTAGCCTTTGTGTGTCTCTCGCGCTCCCGGTTCGCAGCGCGAAACTTTCGATATTTCTTCAAAGTTTGTCTGGGCGAAGCCGAACGCAATGCGTTCCTCATCCTTTGCCCCTCCAGAATAAAAAAGTAAGGTTTCTTCTTTAGCTCCTGGCCAGGCCACGTTTCTGCAACTTTACAAACACCCAGCGAAAAGAAGGCGAAAAAAATCATATTATTTTATTGTTGTTTGGCTGGCTCCAATGAAAATCAGCATAACTTTATCCTTAACACTGTCTCCTTCGTTTTCTATTTCTTGCCGCGCTCCTAACGCCGCATTATTCCGGCAGAAGAAGTTTGGTGTGCAAATAAGTTGAAGCCTTGTCGGTGCTGCCGGATCGGAACTTCAAGACTATTTGCTTCGCCATTTTGCAGGACCTGCCGACGCACCATATGAGGCACGCCAGGACGTGTGCTTGGGAGCAGATAAGCCGGGCAGACCAAAGTGCACTTTAAATTCTTCCAAATGAACAGCTTCAGGAAAAGAATTTGCCGGCAAGCGTTTTTTGATTGCTCCTCTGTGAGGGCGAATGAAAATCGAGAAACCTGATGGCAAATGATTGGGAGGATTGTTGGTTTCTCGCGGCAGCCATAAATTAAACTAGAAAAATATTTTGACCATTTCAATTGAAATGAAGGAAGAACGTTGCCATTATTGGCAAATGACAACGCACATGACCGGATATGGCCAGAACGCAGCGGCAATTGAAATTGTTAGTGGCCAACTGAATGGCTGACCGGCTGGGGCCAAAAAACGGATGCAATTCCTACAAAATGATAATTTATGATAATGATGCTTCCGCAGCAACATCGGCAACAATAACAACAGCAACAGCCCCAATTCGCATAAAAATCAGAGCGAAAATTTCCCAGCTCCTTCAGCCGGTTGAGTGAGCGGGCGGTCGGCTGGGCGTTTTGTATTTTCGGCGGCTCGCTGCGCATATTTATTGATAATTTCCGTGATTTCAGGACACAACGGACAACGTTTGACAAAACAAAAACGGAAGCGATGCCATTTGGTGCACGCCTGCAAAAAGGACACCACACACCCAGTCGAGGACAATAGTTGCCGGCCGGCCGCCGTCTCGCCCGTGTTGTCAGCCTCAGCTTACTGGAGAAGAAGGGGGTTGGATGGCCAAATCAAAAGTGCCTATCGATTGCCTCGATTGTCTCTAAGCGTCCCCGGCGCACCGTCCGCCCCTCCCGCTGACTCTCCTTGGCCGTCTGGCCAATTGTTTTGACTGTCGGGCGCGCGTATTTATGGGTTACGCTTGGCCAACAACGCCAACGACAGCGACAGTGGCAGTGCCGGCAACAACGACAATAGTGAATATAGTCGAGAAGGCATTGTTGTGATTATCATAAACATTAGCAACAAAAGGATGGATGTGCCTGAGCGGGTATGAGGGGGGTGGGCGGCGGCCTCCAGCTATACGCGCATTCTAATGACCTTGAAAATTAGTTCCTGCCCAGTCGGTGGCTATAAATCGTTTGGCACGCCTTTTTCAACCACCCTCATCCTCGGAGCTCCTGGACGGTGCGTGACACGGCGCGAGGGTCGACGAGGCCACGCCAAATAATTACCCATCCATTATGTTTATTTATTTCATTTATTGCATATTAATTGCTGCGCCTATCGGCGCCACCGGGACAGTCACATTGTTGCGCAAATAATGCGTGAAATAAAATGCATTTTATTTTAAAGTGTCCGCCATATGGTGCCGCCAAAGTCAGCCGGACATATTGTCCGGTTCGTGTGGCATCCGTTATGGCGCAATATTTTCCAGGAAGATGCATTAAGTCCGAAAATAGTTGTGGCCGCGGCTCTAACGACACGAATGGACATTCAATTTGAGCACAAAATGGCAATTAATTTCCCATTCCTTTAATTAAAGCTCTTTAAAGCTTATGACATTTTTGGAAAGGTAGAAAATTAAGTAAAATAATCGTGCAGAGATTTGCCAAATTTCAAATCAGATCCCAAAAAGGTTCGAATTAAATTTCAGGGAATATTTAGAAAAGGAAAATCAAAGACTAAAGATTCTTTAGTGGACACTTCTAATAGAAAAGGAGACTCCAATTCAAAATCAGAAAGATTACTAAACAAATAATAAAAATGGAAGAAGCACTAGAAAACTTAATATCACTTCAATTTGATTCTGTAAAGAAATTTACTGATTTGTTGTCTGGGTGAAGAATTTTAATTGCGTTTTTATGTTGGTCAGAATTTCTTTGGAACATTTTAGGCACCTAAATTTAATTTAGGGAGAATTTCAAAGAGGGAAAATGTTATTTCACTTTTTTTTTGGTTTGCTATATCCCAAAATATATTTATTTTATATCACTTTTTTTTACATATTAAAAAATTTATTTATTTTTAGCACACGTAAAGTACTTCTATTAAAAGTTTTCTTTTTTAAATATTCCCAAGCCAGATGCATATGAGAATTCGAGACTGACAATCGCTTGATCACGTAAACAAAAGTTATGATTCAGACGGCCAGACAACTCATCAGTTTCAGTTCGACGTGATTGAGGTTACATTGACTGAGACCGTACGATTCCTTTATAAGTCTAAATGATTTAATTATACGCTCTCCCATAAATGTGGGTCGGACATCTTGGGTTTTGAGATGACACAACCTCGCATTCCGGCACGTTTTTATATGCGGCCATGCTTTTCTGGTGAATCGGAACGAGGAAAGTCAGGCAAACAAAAATGATATGAGGAATCCTTTTAGAACTTACCTCGTAACCTATTAACGAAAAGAATTCCCGCAATCAGAAGGATCACATATGCTATGTAAAGGACGAAAGCCACAAGGAGGGCATCGTCGTAGTCCAGGCACCCAAAGAATTGATTTGTTATCATCACATGAGCGATCATCAATAGAATAATGCTCAGCACGAGAATAAGTAGTGCTATATCTCCCCAATAGAGCCAGTGATGCAGAGTCTCCGCGCCCAATATCAAAATGACAATGAGAAAGCCCAGAACTCCCACGACTGCCACTTTAAAGGGATCATAGTCGGTTTCGCTTGAGACGACGAAATAGCACAGGACGATCACAAGGATCCAGAACAGGACAGTGAAGAAGATCCCCAGCAAGACGAAGCCTAGCTCCGAGTCCATTACAAATGTGCCGACGCCTATGGTCATGAGTTCATAGCACAAGATTACAAATACCCAGTTCCAGGGATAGTTGTATTTTAGTGAGTTGCTGAGGTGGATGATAATCAAGACAATGAAGGAGCCAAAGAAGCAGATCAACGTGTAGACGATGTGCTCTTCGGTCGTATAAATTGCCATGAGCATCCATTGCGGCACCGCAGCCAAAAAGAAGAACGCGCAGGTCAGTAAGGTTCGCTTGGTAAAACTTCTCGGGGAGATGCTATCATCGGGCATGATCTCCGCGAGTCAAACGGGAACAGCGGGTTGCTTGAAATCGTTTTGAATTGGAAAGGCTGAGAACTCACTGAAAATTTGGCTTTACACATTTTTGAAAACTTATTTATGAGATCTCCGGCAAGGCTCATGAATCTTTGAAATCTCGGGATATTTAAGTTCCCCCGTCTAACCAAAAGGCAGCCTCACAAGTTCCGATGGCCCGGACCAAAGCCCACGAAGCCGTACGATTGCGACAAAAAAAGTGTTCCATAAGCTGGACCATCGGACTCCCCACACACGCAGGCCCACCAAGGACACTTTGGCTTCGCTCGATGCCCTTTGAAGTTTTCAGGGAAAACTGAATGCCCTGGATGGGGTACGTTTGTCTCCAAGGAAATAAAAGTAATAATAAAATCAATCTACGGCTGCTACTTTTGCCGTATTTCCCCCCCGCGTGCTTCTTTGCCAGTGGAAGAGGCTTTTCAAAAAAAAAAATGCCATGAGGAGCTGTGGGAAAATGGAGTCCAGGAAGCAACACAAAAAAATAAAGGACACGTTGGAAAAGCACAAAAAATGTGTATGCGACATAATGAAATAAAATAAAAGGGATTCCCATCCCCCTCGGCTGATTGCTGTGTGTGCATGGAGCACTCGGGAATTAAATTGAACAAGGGGCGGCGGTGGGAACCGCAGAGGTAGGAGAATATGGCGGAAAAACCAATCAAATAAATGCGCAAAAAAGGATCAGTGGGAAGCCATGGCTTGGTCATTACCTGTCCTCTGTTTCGGCCTTAATTTTAATTGAAAAATCGCTTAACATTCGTGGCCCTTGTCCAGACACGGGGCAAAAACGCAACCGCTCCTCACTTGCCCATAATTACAAGCGATTAAAATCAGTAAAATTTTTATTAAATTCCATAAATCAGTGGCGCTCCCCTGAGGGTCAGCCAAAAGTCCTCTGACAATTAGAATATTTCCCCGACGTTGCCATGCCGAAGGGTAAATTCCTGGCCGCAAACTCGATGAAAATGTCACCAGACTCTCTAACGCCATTTGGGGGATGCAAAATCATCACCACCGCGTACTGGCGATAAAAAACAACAAAATTCGAAGCTCTGCTTTTACGACATAATTATTTTTGCAACCACCAAAGCAAATCAGCATATTAAATCACGCATTGTTTGCGCCCCCGAGGATTAGGTGGGGAGAGGGTTGGAGTGGTGCGGTGCCGGCAACTTGACAGGGCACCGATGCGTTCACAGATGCTCATCTCAGGTTGTTTGGGCAACCTGTTGTGGTTGGCAGGGCAACCACCGCATAGTCCCTATGCCCAATTAGTCGTTGGCCTCATAATGCCCACTTTTGGACTCAAAGAGCAATCCAATCAGGGGTTAAAATTGATTGGGTCTAATTGGCAGCAAAGCCACGGCTATAATCGATGCAAAAATTATGCTTAAAACTCAACTGAGGCAAAGAGCTCCTTCAGCCAAAAAAGGAGCAGTGAATTATTTATTTTCAGGTTTTCTTTAATTGAATAGAGAATCTTTAGACACTTAGAAATGAAACTGGATTTAATTGGAAGTTGGAAGCTTTCAAAATTGATACATTTTTTTTTATTTATCCAATTTTTAATCGCTTCGTCTATGAGGAAAAAAAATATACTGCCCAGGCGTCTATACATTCTGAGGCCTTTTATCAAACCCAAGAAGCTTACAGCCATTGTGAATTTTCAGGGTAAACTGGTACAGCCGAATTAATTATCGGAAATTTTGTTTTTCCAACAGATCGTAGATAAAATTCAAATAACCAAAATCGTCAGTAATCGCACACATTGTCCCAAAATAATCAACGTGTAATTTAAAAGGACTTTGAAGACAAGCGGATTTCACCGAGCCCCCGTCCTCCCTGCCAGCTTAATTCTGGCTTTTCGGACAGGCGATTCCAGAAGGGTGGCGTGGCCGATTGAAACACTGGTCTAGCCAGAGATAAGCTGCGAAATTTACATACATCAAAGAGTTGTTATGCAAACGAGCCCAGAACCGAACCCCCTAATCGAGAGAAAACTTGACATTTTGCACTTGGCCAGAGACACGGAAAATCGTGGCAGGCGGCAGCGTTCTACCAACAACTTATGGCGACATCGATAGCCCAAATACTCGTAGCTCGTATGGCGCTGAGGCCCGAAAAGGAAGAGAACCACTCGACAAGCTGTTGGCATACATTCGAACCGGGGAAGGACACTTGAAAGTCTGCCACAGTTGCCGGCAGAGATCTCGACTGACCCGACCCGACCCGACCCAAAGCGAGCCGAGCTGGGCAGGGCCCGTAAAAGTTGAACGGCACACGGTCCGCCATTTATCTTTGGTTTATATATTTTTTTCTGGTTCTCTTTTTGGGGGACTTTGTCCGAAGTTTGTTTGCTGGTCTGTCGGTGTTTTTTTATCTTTCACAATTAGAGATTTTTTAGGCTGATGTGGGGGAGTTTGGGCTCATTGCGATTTGTTTCTGGACGGTTTTTTTCGGAAGATAAATGCAATGGTCGCGGCGAGCATGTGATTAAGGCAGGAAATTGTTTTGGACAACAAACAAATTACGCACACGGGGCTTGGGTAAGTCTCGTGTCGACCTTAAGGACGACTTGCGGTCAGTCTTATCGTCAAATCGAGGGTGATTTTCTTCTGTGTTTTCTTGTTTGCCTCTAACGGAATGGCAGAGTAGACAATATTTCCGATTTTTTATTTCTATCTCTTGGAACGGAGGAATCTATCGAAGCCATAAATTCAGAAGGAATCTAATAAAACCGCAAATTGCAGTTTCCTTCCCGCTTCTTCGGAGGAGGACACAAATAACCGCTGCCGAACCAGCAAAAAACGGCACACAAAAAATAAGTGGGCGTTTCCACATGCCATATAATAAATGTCAAATATCAATGCGCCCTCAAGAAAAAAATACGGTGAAATAAATAAATTTATGTACGACAATAATATAAAAAGCCATAAAAACTGCCAGTCTACCCACAGAATCTCTGCCGACATCTACAAACTGCCAGAGGGCAAAGACTTCTCCACAGAGCTCCCGTATATTCAAATGCCCTGGCGCTAGCATGAAGGTCAAGTTCGTCGCTGGACCTCAATAATTATGCATAATTGTCCAACAAAGGGACAGAGATTTTCACAGGAAAAAGGAAAATATTTACCACTATTTTCGTTTTGGAGGGAAACCGACCCGCATTCAGTTTGCATACCCGAAATGACATTAGTCCGTCGGTTCGATTGGGTCGGGCATTATTTGTCTTTGATTAATTTGATTTCAATGTCGCGACGCTGCCAGCGACCGCAATTAAAGCCGAAATGACAGATTGCTAGAATGACCGGTCACCGAATTACCCTCACTTTTAAGAATCTCCCTCCAATCCCTCCCTCTTCCTTTTGGCATGCATTACAAATGATGTATGCTTGGCGTCGGCCGAGGGATGATTTGTGTACTTAGCTCCGCTTCCCGTCTCGGCCTTTGTGTAATAAATTTAATGATTGTTAATCTCCAATAATTTGCCATGAGAAAATCGACAGCCACTGGCAGTTGTTGGGTCGAGACGAAATTTTATATTCAAAATACTTTTATGGTCTAAATAATGTGCAAAACTCAATTGAATGGAAAGGGTCAGAACTAGAAATTGCAATACTATAAGTTTACTTTTCAAACGGAGTTCTTCCAGGTTAATAGTTTGAGAGAAAATAAAAGCAAAGTAAACCAAATCCGAGTTTTATTGGATATTCAGCAGTTAAGGTTATGGCCTTTAAATTGTAAGCTCCAATTCTTTTAAATTAATAATGCCGCGATTTAGGAAATGAGAAGTAAAATATTATGAAAGACTCTCAATAAATCGCTGCACAAAAAATAAAAAAACTAACTTATTTTATTAAAAAGAAGACTTGAGAGAGAAGACATTTAAATAACTTCAGCTCTATTGGGGAAAATTTCACCAAATCCTTTCTGAAGAGATCTTAGAGAAAGAAGAAAGAATTTCATTTAAAGGAAATAATCTTTAACCGCGTTTCGGACTCGTCCTTGTGTGACACCCCAAACAACATGCTCCCGCTGAGAGGGCGGCCTGTCCAACCGCACCTCCTCGTTCAGGACACGCAGGCACTCGCACGTAAAAAATCAACGTGCGCACGTGTCCCTTTTTTTGGATTCCATTCCATGTTTTTCGCCCGGCCGGACGCGTGAATAATTTTGCTGCAGGACCTTTGGTCACGCTGTGAATCAATCTTGCGGCTCTGGACGGAGCACACAACGCCGGCAACGGCGACGGCTCCGGCAACAACAAAGAATGCGTACAAAACGGAAGTAAACAGCCGTCGAGAGCAGACCCAGGGCCGTGATTTGCCCTTTGACATCATGAATAAATGCATTTTTCAATAACTTTTTCGCCCCACGCTCGTCCCCGGCAAATGTGTTTTCGTTTATGAAGCGGAATTAATTTTTATGGATGTAAGAAAACGAAATCGTTTGACTTTCTCGCCTCTCGCCCAACAGAGAAGAGACTCGTACTCCTCCCGGCCGGAAAAGTTAAAGTTGGCGGCAAACGAGAGGCATTGCGAGTGTTTGCCACTCTCAAACAAAATGGAGCGCGCCTCCAAATATTTGGGGTTGTTCGGGGTTGCTTTGGGGCCACAAACTATTAGCGTTTAGTGCGCATGTTTCACGGCACAAAAAATCTCGCACCAAATGCGCGAAAAACAAACAAACGGCAACAACAACACCGAAAGCAACGGCAAAAGGCAACACTTTAAGTGGTTTCAACCCTGTGATTCATTTTTTTCCGAGTAAGCCGTCCTCATCACAAGTCCTGCGGGCCGTCCTCTGCTCTTTTTTAGCAAAACAAATAACATGAAATTTTAACTGAGGTTGTAAGTCCTCAAATTAAATACGAATTCGGGATTTGCGAAATCAAAAAGCCTACAGATCAAAAAGCTTGAAGCAACAATTCTTTGTCTTCGATAGGGAAATTAAAATAAAATATCAGCTGGCATTTAATGGAATTTTAAAAGAATTTTGCTTAAAAATTTGATGTTCATATTTAATTCAATCAATCGATTAGAAATTATTAAATATTATGTATTTGATTTCTAGAAACGTGGGACCCTTTCAATTTAAGTGACTCAATATCTAATAAAAATTGCAAATAAAAATTTTAAGAATCCCTTTACCCGTGGAATTTTAGTACTTTAAATGAATGTGTTAATTTATCAAGAACCTCTTTTTGTTATGAAGGCAAACCTTCGAGAAACTGTATTAATTAGTCGGTTATTTTGAGGTCACCTAACTTCCCTTGTTTTGGTATTGGCGACACGTGCTCCAATGAGAACAAAAGGATTTTTTGTTGTTTCTGGTGCAGCCATTTCCGGTGGCCAGACAGACAAACAGACATCCGAAGGTTATTGGAATTCCCTGGACATTTTTTTTCTCCACTCTTTTCCGTGTCAGTTCAAAAGTTTAAAAGGCTCGATAACCATTCACAAATTGAGACGGGAAATCTCGCCGCCGCCGATTCGTATTCCCCCCAGCACCCATTCATTCATTCAGATTTGTATATACGTGGGCCTCACAATGGCGGAGACTCTTCAATGTCATTGACTAGTACTTGCCCCCAAAGTGTTGCAGAAAAGTTTTCCCTATTCATTTGTCGGCGGTGCCGATGTTGCTCTTGTTTTCCCGCCCAACGTCATCGTCGTGGCTGGCTAGTTGATATTACCACCTCCCCGCCCCGGGGGAGCATATTACGTCGAAACTTTGCTGTCTGAGTTTTATTTTCCCCTCGTCATCGTCGGCTCCGCCATGGGCACGTATATAGAGCGCTTTTGTATATACACGAGGCTAAAAAAGAGCGATTCTGCGCGGTGTTTGTAACCCATACCGATGGGAAGATGGGAGGTTCGTTTGGCGAGGGGTATTTATCGGAATTTGTAGTTGAAAGTCCTTGCCAGGCATTGCCAGACTCTGAATACTTGATTGGCGATGACTCGACACAATGCATTGACCAAAATTGCAATTTTCGAAACAAACAAATCATGCCGAATTTTGCCGGGCCACTTGGGCGGCTAAGATTGCAAATCGAATTACTTGTAGAATCCTTGACCTTGATTTCGGCCAGAGAGAAAAAAGCATAAACTCGAATCGATTAAATGAAATAGTAAAAGATTTTTAAAATTTCATTTCATTGCCTTAAGAGTTTTTCTGATTCAAAAGGAAGCGTAAGGAAATCTAAAATAATTTAATTATGCAGTTTCTGCTTTTTGAATATCTTTAAAGTTGTTCCCTATATTTTTTTCATTACAATCAACTTAACCATAATTTTTAAACGAGTTTCAGCTTTAAGGTTTCTTTTCCCTTGGGTTATTTAAATCAAATGACTTAATCGAAATCAGAGAACCCTGTCAATCCAACCATCCACCCCTGATAACCAGTTAGGGAAAGTGTTAATGTATTTGGCTAAATAGTGTGATAAAAACCGGGTAAGGCGGCTCTCATTAACAGCAACAACAACGCCAGCGGCAGCAACAACAACTGTCGTTTAATTTATAAGCAATTGCCGTTGGAGGAATCTTCCCTTTTGTGGCAAGGAAGACATCATTAATTTGCCGGCAACGATTCTGCCCCGGCCTAGGCCGGGGGGAGGTGACAATTGCCAAAAATATTTACAGCAAAAACAGACACGCCGCCACAGGCAGAAGCAGCAGCAGCAGCAGCAACAACAACAACAAAAACAACAATCAACGTCTGCTCATCATGAAGGACTAAAAGTTGTTCCCAGCGGAGCAAAAGAAGTCGAAATGAAATCAGCAGAAAATTCAATGAGCAAAACGTGCGGCAGCCGAGAGGGGAAGTGAAAGCGAAGCTGCTGCTGCTGCTGCTGCTGCCCTGCCCAGGATATCAGCCAGCCCAGCCACCCAGACGTCCTGACTGCCAGCTGCTCCTGCTCCTGTTTCTCAGCTCGCAAGCGTTGGTGGTGGCAGCGGCAACGAGGACGTCGTTGATGACTGCAATTGATGGGCTGGCTGACTGGCAGGCAACCCTCCGCCCACATCGTTTGGACTCGAAGGGGTTGTGATTTTTCTGTTGGCTTGCGTTGGCGTGCGGTGAAGTTATCAGCTGCCACCGGACTCCTGGGTCCGGGGACCGGCTGGGGAGGCTTTCTCCCCGCCCCTCAGCGTTATGACGTGCAAATGCCAGAAAAATATTATGTGACATGATAAATATTGCACACTAGGGGATTTTTACTTCAAACTCCTGCTCGTGGTCGTGGTCGTAGTCGTGGTTGTGGTTGCCTGGCGTTGTCAACATCATTGCCGAAATAAAATGACAGATTCATTCATGGATAGGCGGCAAGCCCTGAGCTGTTGGTGATAATGATGATGATGATGACGATGGCCAGGGTTATGGGTTCGGATTGGATTGCGGTCGCTATGGTAGCCCAAAAGGCGTTGCTAAGACTGAGATTTCACCGGGTGTTTGTGGTTTGGCATTAGGGATATTTTACATAAGGCGGCCGAGTTCGCAACGGAAACGAAAATGAGATCGGTTTGCCTTGAGAATTTAGCAATTTTTGCATATGCTAAAGAAAGGATTTTATGGGATCTTTTGTAAAAATTTCCCCAGATTTTAAGTGCTTGAATTTACCAGCTTAAGAAATTTCTGAAGCACTTAGTAAAAGAAATAAATTAGAATATTACATATTGAAAAGAGACAAAGCGAAATGTTGTTCATCAGGGAATCCTTACAAAATCAACGATAAGTTCACTATTTCAAACTCATGGAAAATACATTTTACCCACCAAAAATATTTGATAATTGATAAGACGACTCACCTGATTTTCAGTTGCCTGAAATATAAGAACAAATTTGTTTATTATTAAAAGGAAAAGCTTTATTAATTTAAATTATATTTAAATTGAGATTTGTAAGTCAATAATTTAAGGATTTTAAGTGACTAGGCATCCAAAATGTAGCCGGATTCATGAATGTTCTGTTGGTTGTTGCCTACGGAAAATAACGATACGAAAGTTGAAGCTCCAGATTTTTGTGTGGTTTTGAAAACCAAATCATCGTTTTGGAACAGAATATAATTATCTTTTTCACAGTACGACCTGAAAAAGATTAATCGAGTTTTCATAAAATTAAACTTCTCCAGTTATGTGTGTCAACCGAATGAAATCACTCCATGCCGGGGCCCCAAGGAATCAAATCGAGCGAATGCTCAACTCGAAAGCAAAACACAATAATACAGCAATATATAAAGTCAATTTATCAATACCATCGTCTAAACCCCTAAGACCTTTAGGAAACTGCGCTCGTAATACAAAATCAAAATTTAGAGTATTGCCGCCATGGAATCGTTGGCATTGGGGTAAGAAAGCTGAGAGATAAGATAAAATTCCTTCCTAAAATTCATCTTTGTTCCGACAACAGAAGAGAACTGCCGATGACCCGATGGCGTCTGAAGTGGGGCCACTTTCAGACCATGATCAAGGGACCAAAGCCTGTGACCTACGAAAGGTCAGTCGAGCCGAAAGTAAAACTGTCCAATTATGTGACCTTCGACGAGCAGGCCTGGAAGAAGAGGGAGCTGCCCCGCCGGCGGAGTGTGGCCAACATGATGATGTTCTATATCCTAAACAGCATCAGGCCCACGGCTCTGGTCATCATTGGGGACAGTTGCTTTGAGTGCCACACAATTATCCTGCGGCTGATATCAAAATTTTTCATGTTCATAAAGACGACGGAGGTGCTGACGCTGCCGGAAAAGCGCATTAGCGCCAAATCTTTCGTGACCATCTACCGATGGATGCTCACCCGATTTCGAGGGCTCAAGTACGAAATGCTGATCGACCTGATTAGGGGATCCGAGTTCCTGGGCGTTCCATCAATGGCGGAGTTCTGTTGGAGCGCTTTCGAGTCAAAGGCCCAGTCGGAGGACATTGCCTTGATGTTGTACCTGCAAATCAGGGGCATGCACGAGTCCATCGAGAACAGCATGTTTCCTAGGATCAGCCACATTTTCCTAGCATTCGTGGCCTCCAAAGATTTCCAGGAACTAAGAGCGGAAGAAGTATCCAATCTTCTCCAACGCGGCACCGTCGGCGTCAACTCGGAAATGGAGGTATTCATGGCGGCGGTAACTTGGCTCCAGTACGATTGGCCGGCACGCAAGAATCATTCGATTTTCTTAATGAAAGCCGTTCTGTTCAATGAGCTTCCTTATCTTTTCCTGCTGACCTTTAGCCAGAGACGCGAGACCGATGTTATCGAGTATTTGTCCGGGTTGGTGGAAATTTCGGACCGCATGACAAATGCTCTGGCCATTACGTAAGTTCTCGCACTCTGTCTCTTTTTATACTCCAATTGCATTGCCATTTTTAGAGCCTCAAACCCAAGGAAGTTCCAGGGCAGGAGTCCCTTGCAAACCAACAGAAACCGCACTTGGATCTACGACAGCAAGTGTCCTTACCATCATGCGTACTCCTGCGACAAGGTTTTGTTTTTGGATTTCACCACCTTCGCCAGGTACCTGGAATTCCTGCAGGAGGCCGGCCACAGCCACTGGGAATCTCTACAGGAATTCGACGACAAGGAAATCAACTGCTGCCAAACAAGCCCTCTAGCAATCAAAAAGCGTCCCGGAACTCCTGTTCCGGGCTATGAGTTTAACTATCCTGCTTGTGGATCACTGATTTAGGCAAAGAAATTAAAGGGAACGTGAAGATTTGATTCTTCTTTCAGTTCAAAATGAAGAGACTTCGAAGCCCAAAAGCTTATTACTTTAGAGTGCAGTAAAAATGAATTTGGATTATATAAACTTATGCTGAACTAAAAAAATCTTTTAACCTTTAAACTCTTAAAATTGTCTTTTCTTTAATGGATTAAAAAAAAAACTGAAAGTTCGGTTAAAATTTACCTAAAGAACTCAGGACAAATAAGACTATAATTATAATATTATTTATCCCAAAATTAAATATTTGAACAGCTTGAAATCTCCCAATATCGATAAGGCCAAATACTAAACAAAGAAACCCTTAACTGGTTGGTCGGCTGTGTGCTTTGAAGAATCCTTCCGTAAGAAACTTGACAAGGAAGGTGCTACAATTTGGTTGGCTGAACTTGGACCCCCTTGGAAAATTTCATCCATCAACACCTGCACTAAAAACAAGCCTTCGTCCTGACGTTGAGGCGGCCGAGGGACAAAATCAAGTCAAGGAGCCGTTACTAAGATGAGGACCGAGCGAGCGACCAGCGGCACTTGAAAAAGGCGACCACGACTGCCCCGGCAACTTGCAGTCCTTGGGCTTGTGATTTTCTGGCGTCGTCCTTCTTGCAACAGCAACACTCTCAATTAAAATGTGCTCGCTTGGTAAGCGTGAGCGTTCAAGAGGCCATGAAAACTCCTTATTACACGGTGACACGATGGCGAGCCCCCGCCCATTGCCGGCTTAGAAGGCAACGTGTTAATACCGCGCGAAATGCAGTGAGATTTTTGTATTTTGAAGGACCCACTCGAGTGGGTGGAGGTTGGATGGACCCCCGGCTGGGTCTCCTTGAAACAGAAAGCCATTGGGCGAGTTGGCAACACTCGGCACTGGCAAAATCAGCAAACCAAAGCCCGGCCAGCCCCTCCCGAGGCTGCCGAAAACACTTTAAAAGCGTGCGGCTGCGAAATCCGAAACACTTCAAATATTTGTGGGCGGGCGTTGGCGGCGGCCCATTTCAAAAATTTGTAGAGCAAAGTGTTTGGACAAGTTGACGCCACGTCCTCGAATGTCCTGGGAAATTTAAAACTGATACAGCAGCTGCCACAACTCGGCCAGCACTTAAAAAACCGCGTCCCCTCCTCCCCCCGCCCAGCTAGTTGTTTACTCTTGTCATATTGACTTGAAAATATTTACTCAGCCCGGCCCAGGCCCGGCAGGACACCCACAGGACATAGGGCACATCGCAGTGCAGCCAGCGAAGGCGGCAAGTAACAAATCGCGGCATTTTGCCCCCAACATCCGTGCAAAACTTTTCCCCGTTTCCGTCGTCGCCTCGTCCATTAGAGACGCGTGGCTCTACATGTGTTGTCGGGGACTCCCCCCCCCCCTCTGGTGAAGGAAACTTTACAATGTGAATTTTTATTTGGCATATGTCGGTTTCGGGACTGGAAAATGAGGGTGAGGCTGGCTGTGTGTGTCAAGATTTGAGTTGAAAGTTTGGCACATGAGATGCTGGCGGCCGGAGGCCAATAAATGTCAGTCTCCTGTCGTTGGAACATCTTTGTGTATTGACAGGCTCATCGGCGGCAAAGGTGCGGCAGGTGGACAAATTTCAAAGTGGATTTCATTTAGGCAATAATGGGGGATAAGCACGAAGTTTTCTCTTCACAAAGAAATCAAATTAAATGGTAGATTTGAAAAAAACGGCGGAAGGCCGGGAACAAAATTCGAGATGTTCTTAAGTGATTGACATAAATTAAATATTAAAATTGGAGTCGCAAAAGAAGTTTAGGATTTGTGTTGTCACCACTGCCGCTTCCCCAATTTTATTTTGGCTTTAAGTCTCATTAATCCCAGGAGTCTGGGAAAATGCGTTTTATAAATCGTTATCTTTAAATTTAAACTCTTTGTAGAGGTCTGAAGTTGAAGTTATGATAATTCCATTTGCCTTGGCAAGCATTTATCGTTGCCTTTAAAGCCATACAATTTTGTATTAGACTTTTACTTTTCGGAGAATCTGATTCTCCAAATCATCGCAGTAATTTTGGCATAACAAAATCATAAATAATATTTCAGAATTTGTTGCTGTTTGACGACACTTCCAAAATTGGTAGTCTCTTCACTTCTTGACTGTTTTAGCTCTTGCTGGAATTTTTATTGGGAAGAGCGATTCCCCTCGCAGGTTTGGCTGTTCATGATTCATTGAGCCGATAGGAATAAGATTCTGATGATGGAAATGATTGAAAGTGGCTTTTGCCTTTTTCATCGGTGGATTTACTTGGATAACAAATCCTTGCCCTAGGCACCAAAGAAATTAAGTTCCACAGGCAGGCAAATCCCCTTAATAATTCATACGATTCATAAAATCAACAAATAGCTTTTACTATTTTCAATAAATTCTTTCTTGATTACTGAGCCCTTCCTTTCTTTAATTTATCTGTATTCTCTCCATAAATCTTTGATTTTATTGTACATTAATTTCCCCAACCACTAGGCGGCTACATTTTTACTAAGACTTCCCTTTCACCTTGAATTCCCATAGTGGACTTGACATGCAAGCCAAAATGAGCTCATTAAAGAATCAATTTCACATCTGTCGGCTGCCGCCCCATTGATTTAAGAACGAGGGAAGGGTAGAATTTATTTTGTAGCTCTTTTAATGGAATTAAACTGATAACTAAATCAAACATTTAGCACGCCGAC